>JAMKQA010027493.1:0-31616 GCA_024699735.1 Posidonia australis
CCCTTTGAACATGTGGGCTTGGTAGGTGTATGCTTCAACTCCTCTCCAAGTTATGTGATAGGGATAGAGTCGTCCTACATGCCTCTCTCATTGGAGCCAACTTCTATCTGCAACTTCTATCTTCTTATTTCTTTTGTGCTCCGAAGTCTATGTTTTTTTTTATTGGCTCGCACTCTCACTTATGCCCTAACATTTTTTTCTCCCTCTGGAGATGTAGGTCCCTTAGGAATTTGTAAATTTCGCCCATTTTCCCATGGATAGTCACTCCCTCACTCCCTAGGTCACACAGGTAGTAACACGTGAGGAGGATCAAACTCTTCCCTAGCAGGTAAGCTTCCGATTTTCCTCATCGGGCATGATTATGCCAATGTTCACATTCTAATTACAATGCAAAACAAAAGAAAGATACAATGCAAAACAAAAGAAAGATACAATGCATATGATGTGATTTAGGTGATGTGCGGATGCAGTAAGCAAAAACATAGAGATGCATGGCCTTCAATGGAATGCTTTGCAAGGCTCAGGAGTGGCCGACAATCGCTGGTAGTACTTCCAGTTAGGAGATGCTGATGGGCGACGACCATTGGCCCAACGAACACTTTCTCCAATTCTTGAAGGACCATGATTGAAGTTTGGTCCTGGTGATTCAGGGTACGGTGGTGAAACAGTTGTTTTCCCTTCCTTGATGTTGTGGTGCTCTGTTTGGTCCTCCGCGAGAACTTCCAATTCTTCTTGGAATAAAAATGCCCAGATCTCCAACTGTCATCTATCAGGCTCCTTGTGTTTGCCTTTTAAGCAAGATCTTGCACTACTGCTGCCTGATGCGCTGCTGACGGTTCTGAGTGACTGTTCCCAGGAAAAAATCTTCTGAAAACTGTTGGTGATTATGATATTGAGGCTATGAACAAACTCTAGTTTGGATTCAAGACGCCTGCACTGATAAAGTGAGTTAAATCGTGGGAAATGATCGTCGTTAGGGACTTACCGAAGCATGGAGATCTCCTCCGCTGGTACTGACGCTTGTATCCCAATTCTTAGTGCTCTCTTCGTTCTTCCACCTCGATCGGCTCGGCGGTTCCTTAGCCGTATCGCCCAGGGGGTTCCTTTCTCATATCCCCAATTGCAACACAAATTCTCGACCACCAAACAAGGGACAATGGTTGTTGTGAACGGCCAAGTGGCTGACAGACTCAAGAGCGGGAATGCGATTAATTGGCTCAAAATGGTTGACACGATACAGGAGAATGGGTTGAAGCTAGAGTAGAGACTGTCTCAACGGTAGGATGACTCAAATTTAAGACTTCTCGGAACCACCAAGGGAGGATAAATACAACTGTCAAGACAAAAAGGGGAAATGAATAAGATTGATAAGACAAATAAAGTTTAGATAGAATCAAGAAAGATGGAATTGACTCTCGAGGGGCCTGCTGCTCCCAGGTCTGAATGTTGGGGTAATGGCTGGCTAACTATGTTGGGTTGTGCCAGTGGTGCTTGTGCAGCTGCTGTTGGCGTTGCGGGGCCTGCCTCTTGTGTGTTAATCAAAATGACCTTTTGGTCAATCAGGTCCTGGATTGCGTTCCTTAATGTGAGACAATTGTCCGTCGAGTGACCCGTGACCCGATGGAAATTGCAGAACGCATTCGCATTATACCAGGCAGGAAGTGGACTAGGTGGTGGGCGCACCTTAGGCAGCCTCAGGAGGGATGCGACTTTAGGGAATACCATGCTCAACGGTTCCACTAAAGGGGTATAGTGGCGCCTGTCACGACATTACCGCCTTGGCTGCGGATGTGCTAATGGCGGGCGCATCACCACCTGCGGGGGAGGATAAACTGGTGTGGCAGTGGGAGTGTTGTGTGGTGCATGAGGTGCTCTAAGTGTAGGCGTGGGTGCATAAATTACTTGATGCTGAGGGGGTGGATGGACATTTGTCAGTGCAGTAGGGGATCTAATGTAAGAAACTTTATCCTTGGAGGGATCCCGCCTCCGAGGTGGATTGGCATTATGGTTGTTGTTGCTGCTGCTGGCGCCACTATATGAGGAAGTGGCTTGCTTGGCAAATGCAGAGAGCGCTGGAAAACTGCCACCGCGTAGTGAGCTCTCGACACAGGCGCCCGCCCAGAGTAGTGCAGAAAAAGTGGTGATTGGCTGAATGCTGAGCAAAGCCCCGACTACTGGCTGTGCTCCTCGAATCACGATCTCGATAGACTCCTCGTCGGAGGGCCTATCTTTGACCTGCGAAGCTAAGGAGCGCCATCATCCAACATACTCCCCTAATGTTTCTTGGGGTCTCTGCTTGATTGCGACTAAGTCCTCCCGCTTTGGGACTAGGTCGAGATTGAAGGAATATTATTCCAGGAACGCCTGCGTAAGGTCATCCTAAGTCTTGATGGTGGCCATGTTAAGGGAAGTGAACCACTTCAATGCGAGCCCCATGAGACTCTTTTGGAACAAGCAGATCAACAACTTTTCGTTAGCCTGGAGCCGAGCGAGGTATCCGCAATAGGCTCTAAGGTGGGAAATCAGGCAGCCCCTACTATTGTTTTTTTCAAACTCTGGAATTTGGAAATTCGGAGGGAGAGTCACCTCTAAGAAATAACAAAGGTCCCGGAATTGGTAGGGCTGGCGGTTCCCACCTTGCACTTGTCAGAGAGTGCACTCCAGATCATTTACTCTCACGAGGAGAGCATCCGGAGCTACTGCAGCTGTGGATTGTGCAGTAGAGGCGGGTGCCGCATACACTGTATGGGTCGCCCCTAAGGGCTCCTCTAGATCCACCATTCCACCGTCTGTTGTTACAACAGGATGGCCACTGTACCTGTGCATGGGTGCATTGTGTTGTGGGATAAAAGATGAACCTTGTGTGTGGTACAAGGGTGAGGATATTGCAAGGGGTGGTGCAATAAGTGGTGCAGAGTGTGGGAGAAAAAGTTGTTGGACCGGGATGGTCTTCGGTACAATGCTTACGGAGGCCTCTGCTCCCGCTGGCCTAGGAGGCTGGCCACTAGATAGGAGGCATGCATGCTGTGGTGGGTGCTGTGTAGGTGTAACAAAAGGTAGTGTCGACACCTCTATTGCCGGAGAAACAAGGGATGGCGACGGCTGTGGGGGGAGTGCAATGGGTGCAAACTGTGGTCCTAAGGCCGGTTGCAAAGGCAACTCGAGAGTCGGGAAGGACAAAGCTGAGAAGGGCTGGAGTGCCATTGCCAATCCATGCAACTACTGGGCGAGGGCTGACATTTGTTGCAGTTGCGCGGTTATGGGATCGTCGCTAGTGGCTTCAGAGGAAACAGGAGGTTGAGATCCCAGTTGCCCGAATTTGGGGGTGGCTACTACTGATACAGCCGTAGTGGGAGGCGGGCTAGAAAACACATAGCCCTGAGGAGAAATAGACTCAAATGCTGTGGCCCCAACAGTAGGAGAAGACCAGGCAGGTGGTCCCGAAGGCGGGATAGCCATAGGGACACGAAATGAGGTGGTGGAGGTCCTCTAGAAGCTAAGGCAAAGGTGGAGGCAGTAGTGATGACCGGAACAGACACAAAGGAAGAGTATCCCGAGACAGGGACCTCCTCCTGGACGGTAGGGGAAAGGGACTTGTTGGCATGCTGGGCCATCGTGGATCGTGAGCGAGTAAGGATTGGACTGCGGCTGGGAAGGATAGGATGGATCCTAGAACGAGCTATCGTCGGAAGTGACGAATAACTCGGGAGATGCGATCGAGAATAAGGTCGCAAATAGAGTCAGTGAAAGGAAGGGTCTAGATCTTAGGCTAAGGAAACTCACAGACTAGAAATCCTATGCACAAAAACAAACAAGTTAGAAAAGATGCAATGTTTGTGGTGGTATGAGATGCAAATGAATGCTTCTAGTATGCACTCTCTCACAACCTAGGGGTGTCCGATTAAGCTGTCTACTCCAGGTTCACACAAGGGTGAATGGGACTTCGACTCAAGTTTAGAAAAAGTAAGGTACCCGTTCTAAATCCTGGCCATAGCCTAGGCAGTGAACTGGTGGTGCTTTCGGGGCCTCGTCCTCTGCCAATGCAGTAGGTTGTACCCTTTACTACACCGACACGACCCCGGACAAGGGGGGACAAACCTGATATTTCATCCCACGCCAAAACCATAGGATGAGCCACCGAGAAATGTCCTTAGCAGACTATATAGGCGAACTTAGGAGAGGAGAAGATGCATGCCCTATATGATGTATGCAAAATATGCTTTAAGCTTTTTCCTTGCAAGCTTATTAAACCATGGGGAAATTTGTAATTTGTCACTAGTTTGCCTTATGATTGATTGATTTTGGTTGTTATATTATCATTAACCAAATGGGGGAGCAAACACGTCTCTACTTTCCTAAGCATGGCACACACAAAAAGGGAAACAA
This sequence comes from Posidonia australis, assembly GCA_024699735.1. Taxonomy (NCBI): domain Eukaryota; kingdom Viridiplantae; phylum Streptophyta; class Magnoliopsida; order Alismatales; family Posidoniaceae; genus Posidonia; species Posidonia australis. Next base: position 4,387 of record JAMKQA010027493.1, read on the forward strand.
ACATGCAAATTAGTCATGGATTAACAAACAGAAGCATGTACACATTATGTGCAATAGTGGTGATATGGCAAATGTGTAAAAGGAAAGAACAATATTACAAAGGCATGCATGCAAAAAGACACCACTTAAAAGGGTAACCAATGCATAGCATGAAAACAGGCAAGCAAGGAGAAAAATCCAAAGCAAAGGAGAAACCTAAAAACAAAGCCCGGATCTGGTTATCCCCAGCGGAGTCACCAGTTCCTGTAACCATGCCAGCGACAGCTTCGAGGCTTGGTACTAAGGTCAAATACGCGAGGATTGGCAAAGTCACGGCAAAAATAAGAATGCAGGAATAAAATAAAAATGCAAGAGTTGCCACCTAGTCAATTAAAATGGAAGACAAGGAAAACCATAAAAGAATCATTCGAATCATGCATATCAAAAACCAATGGAAAAGGTCTCGGTAAACCAGAAATAGGTAAGGATCCCTGTTATGCAAGAGGAAGGTATTAGGCACCCTCGTGCGCCCGATAAATCAGTCTTGTATCGGTTTCTCGTTTACTTATGAAATGTTGGCTTTTCAGCCTTTACTGTACGCCCGAGGGCGATATGCCATGCCATGCTAAGTGAGTGGTGTCTTATGCTAAATAAGGGTGCATGGAGTGTAGGGGTGTGTCCTAATGCTCAGAAATATCGCTCATATATCGGGTTAAGTGTCGATGCAAAGATATTCCATAAATAAGATCAAGGATCTGTGTATTTTGAGTGATTGTTCATCCTTGCTTTACTACTTGAAATGTATGATCTAACATGCATAGAAATGGCTAAAAACAGAAAAGGGTCTTCCTGGATATATCATGGAAGAAAGCCAGAGAAAACTGAAAGCAAATCAAAGCTGGAAATCATGCTAAAAATCATGTGAAAACCTGTTGTGTACTACTGAAAACAGGCTGATGGCCTGTTAGGTGCGCCACCTATGTGCTCTTGTGTGGACCAGAAAGACATGCCAGGGGAAATAGAAATCCACGCAGTACAGAATCATATATAAATGCGTTCAGGAAATTATGCAATGTAAAACTCTTGAAAAAATGGAAAATGTCCTTTAAAAATGAGAGACATGCAAGTATGAGAAGCTCATGGGTCTTGTGCTCAAGGGCTAGCAGCCTCACACAAGGTCACATCCTATTTATGCTGAATGAAAGAGACAAGGTTCAGCCATGCCACTGGATCATGGGCTGATGCATAGAATCTCCATAGAGGAGCAAAATGCAATCAGCCTACCAGATATTGAACTATGGACTGAATAAGCAAGGAGCAAAACAACTGAAAAGCAATATCATTTGAAGCTGAAATCTCATATGCATGATCAGGAAATATCAAGGAACACCCAATGAAAGAATCAAATTCAAACTGTTCGGGAAAACATGCTGATGGGGACGTAAAATGGGATGATTTATTCTCTGACCAGTTTGGTGCACCAGAATGGTGCGCCAGAGTGGTGCTCTGATGTGGTGCGCCACTCTGGTGCGCCAGAATGGTGCTCCCCAGAAAATCTGGATCAGACTGCAGTCTGATTCAGAATTCTAGTTCAGATTTAGAAAGGCAACTTCTTTTTTATTAAGCCCGTTATACAAATGATAGAAACTGCAATATGATGAGATGCAAAAGAACAAAAAATCCTTTTCTTTTTATCTGATTAAAAAGAAAAATAAGTCATGGGTTTATTGTAGAAATGCTTATACAAGATCCTAAGAGTAGGTATGAAATGATAAGCTTGACAAGGCATATGCAAGTGATGAATATGTAAAGAAACATGTTTATTACATACGCAAATGCATGGATCATGGATCTCAGTGTAAAGAAATAGAAAAGAAAGGTAATAAAAACACCCATAGGAATAACATGATACAGATTTTTAACATAAGGGTCCTATATGCAAGACATCTTATATGTGAAAGCAAAGAAGCTGATTATAAGTTAAGTTCAAAGCATGCTCTACCTTAGGGTAAGAACTGGAATTAAAGAAGAAGGGAAAGAGAAGACCTACCTCCCAAGGTGTTCCTTCTTGAGATATCAAAGATAAAGGGATCCTTGCTGCTTTGGAAGGGCTTGTAATGCTCCAAAATATAAGGGGATGCTTGAGAGAAAGAGAATGGATTGCGGAAAACAGTAGATAGCTCGCACTTAGTCTTCTGAAGATGACAAGATCAATTCTTCAAATCATCCAGGGAGGAAGGAGAGCCAAATGGTTGCCTATGGATGTCTTTATATAGGCATTTCTTAAAGGTAACTCCTAGAGAATACAAGCAGCCTCGTAAATGAAGAGCCTGGGAAGATTCCATGGCATATTCGTTGGTGGAGGTAACAGCCATGGAGGTGGAAAGCCAGCAACCAGCAGCCTGAGAAGTGGTTGTGCGCCAGCTTGGTGTGCTAGGTTGGTGCGCCATCCTGGTGCGCCACTTATGTGCTTTGGCTTGGTGTGCCAGCTAAATGCTCTACATTGGTGCTCTCCCCTACCTGTCTGGAAATTGGGCTGCAGGCCTATTACAAGTCTGGGGTCTTTTTAGCTAATGGGATTAGGTTTGCCACATCCAAAGCAACTTCTGGAAAGCTTATCTATGAGTCACCTCAAAATCAGGGTGTCTACACCTACCAAGGGGAGAGTGTTCTCCAGTGCTGCCCCAGATGTTGGTTGATCTAGAGATGTGGTAGAAGGTGAGAACTAGTACGGCTGTATGAGTTAAATCTTGTATTGTAATATTGGATTCTATCTGTGATCAACACTATCTTTTATTATTATTATTATGATTGTGGTTATGGTGTGTTGATGATAGGATCTTTTCTTGTGGCTGATCAGATGGCCCAAGTCTTGTTCAACTATGGGAGTTCATTTTCTTTTATCTCCGAGTCATTTGCTTCTGAGATCGAGACCAAGCCAACAAGATTGGCATTCCACCTGGATGTAGTCACTCCATTGGGAGAACATAGTCTAGTGTGGAGGTATTTGAGACTAGTTGATATTTATCTAGGGGATAGGAACTTTCAAGCCAGTTTGATTAAGATGGACATGTAGGATTATGATGTTATCCTGGGAATGGATTGACTGGTATAGCATTCAGCCATGATAAATTGTGCCAAGAGAAGAGTTTTGGTAGAGTGTCCAGGCCAAGGCTGGTTTGTGGTACAATGCATTAGATCGGGTGAGTCCATAAAAGTGTTTTCTACTATCAAGGCTTATCATCATCTGGATAGAGGCAATGTGGGCTATTTGGCTTGTGTGACAGTTTCTACTTCACCAGTCATTGAGATTCTGGATTACCTAGTGGTACAGGAATATCTTGATGTTTGTCTAGAGGAATTGCCTGGTATGCCACCACACAAGGAAGTGGAGTTTGTGATTGACTTAGTGCCAGAATTAGGTCTTATTTCCAAAGCTTCATAAAGGATGGCACCTGCTGAATTGAGAGAGCTCTGGAATCAGTTACAGGAACTGATGGATAAGGGATTCATTCGTCCCATTGTTTCACCTTGGGGAGCACTGGTCTTGTTTATGAAAAAGAAGGATGGTTCACTTCGGTTGTATATAGACTACCTGATGTTGAACCAGACCACTGTATAGAACAAGTATCCACTGCCCAGGATCGATGATTTGTTCGACTAGTTTCACGGAACATCGTTGTTTTCCAAGGTAGACTTGATGTTTGAATACCATCAGTTGAGGATCAGTGAGCCAGATGTGCTGAAGACAACATTTCACACCCGTTATGGACATTTTGTGTTTTTGGTTACGCCATTCGGGTTGAAGGATGCTCTGGCTGCTTTTATGGACCAAATGAATAGAGTGTTCATGTCTTATTTGGATCAGTTTGTGGTCATCTTCGTGGATAACGTTCTGGGGTATTCTCCAGATGTTTAGACCCACCAGAGACATTTGAGGATCAGGTGCAGGTCATGTGTAGTCAAGTTCTAGTGCTGGAGTAGGAGCTTCTAGTCGTACATTGTTTCCTAGAGGTGAGTCTTAGTTACAGTTATTTAATTATTGTTGTAATTAGTGTAATTTTGCTTATGATACTGTGATCTTGGTAGCGTGCCTAAGATCGGGGCGTTACAATAGCCCCTCCTCCATGTCCATCTTCTCCTACAAGCTCAGATCCTAGAGATCCAACCCCTACCTACAACTATAGTGTGTCTTCGAGGCTCCATAAACCGACCTCTACTTCCTCATCAACTCCAAAGCACACGAGGGTGAAAGAAGTATTTCTTCCAATTACTAATTTTTATTCATATAATCCTTTGCATTCATTAATATAACCCATGCCACATGCATGTAGGGACAACCCTCGGTTAGTATTTAGTTTGTTTATTCATGTTATTGTTTATTCTTTTGACATTGTTTACTACACCTAGGTCTAATCTAAAATCTTCTTTTTTTTATTTGTTTTTAAGGGAAGGACATACTATATAGCACGAGGATGCTACTAGGTAGCATCCTATTGTTGACCCAGTGAACCGAGAACCCACACAATCACATCAATCACACTCCTGTAAGGTACCTTGTCAACCGACTCGACAAGTGACGATCACAAAGAGTTATCAAAGTGAGTGGACAATGCGACAACTTTTCATCAACCCCCAAAAAGCCATCCCAGGTAGCAAAGTTGCATTTGGCACTAATTCCTTCCCTCGGCCCCATATATTCATGGATCACAACACACTAAATTTGTTGCCAATGGTCCGAGTCTTCACAAGAGGATTAAGGAGGGATCAGACCTTAAGCCGTGGCCTTTCCCAGAGACTCCTCTCCTAAGACTTTTCGAGTCCAGACATTATTAGCTTGAGTAGTCATGATCTTATTGTAGCCCCCAAAGTTCCCTTTGTAGATATCCCATTTTTGCATTTCCCAAAATCCATTCAGGATAGGAACCTTTGAGGCACCCTAGATCACATGTCTAAGGAATTATAACCTATTTTCCAGACCTTTTCATGATTTCTCTGAAAGCATTTATTATTTTACTTGTTTCAAGGGTGTTAGTTGTGGCAGGTTCAAACCCCCTAAATGCCTTTTGCGTGATTCATCAACTGTGGCAAGGCTTACACTCCCACCTTACTCAAATTAGTGGCAGATTTGAGTATTTTAAACCTAAAGAAGATGTTTATAAGAAATTATGGAATTTCTGAGGTATTTTCAGAATCTCTATGAATTAAGATAGAAGATAGGAGGTAAAATGCAAAAATACTAGGATGCTGCCACCGGGATAGGCGACGGATATCTCGTCTATCACGAGATTGATTAATCAATTTCAAATTTTAATTTTAAAAATTAGGATATTTATGTCTTGACGCCACAAGAGGCGGCAACTAGCACCTAAGAGATATTTCATCTATCTTTTTCAGTGCTGAAAAATAGAACTTTCTAAACCGTCGCCTGTTCCCATGACAACACATCTCTAGGAAGTCGCCAATTCAATAGGCAACTAGACAAAAATATCCAATTTTCAAGTCTAAAGTTTGATTTAATATCTAGATATTTCCTTGACTCGTTTTTCAACGAGATCTGACGTTCTAGTGCCTATACATAGATCCCTAGATCTTGAGATCAAAATAGCTGGAGAGATTTCAGATGGAGGCTTTCTAGAGAGAATGAAACCTAGGCGAAGTCCTACCGAAATTTTAAGAGAAAAGCTAGATCCTAGAGATCATGCCCCATTGCTAGTCAAAGTGCATTTCTAGAGCTCCGTCTAGGCCTCCATTTCCTCATCCACTCTACAACGTGCGAGGGTGAAGGGAGTATCATTTCAATTATTGCATTTTTTATTACATAAATCCATTGCATGACATAGATTAGCCCATGGCATATGCATGTGGGAAACCACCACTCGATTAGTATTATGTCACGCCCCAAATTTCCATAATAATTTAAAACAAATTAAATTACAGGAAATTTAAAAGCTAAACAGAAATATCAACTACCAAGAACCTATGTGTGCGGCTACGAGACTTCAAACTATATGTACTATGCTAAACCTGTCTACATGTCTACACCGGCAACCCAAAACCACCAAGAAAAGCATGAGGGACAAAAGTCACCCAACACGCACCCACGAAAATGACAGAAAACAAATCTATATTAAATTTCTTTTAAATTCATTTCGCAATCACCTTTTCTAAAAATCCCACGAACCAGGCCCACACTAGCCAAAACTGCAAACAGGGCTCTACCAACCCAAAATAACAAACGGGGCCCTCAATGGCCAAAACCACACATAGTGAATAAGGAAGCCCAACACCAGGCAACCAATTCTAGCCACAAGCAGTCCGTCGAAGCACGACCAACGACGTCTGCATTGCCATGGTGTGCTACCCTGTGCATGAGCCAACCACTATCCCACGATCCTCCCACTTGGAGAACTCTCACAAAGCCAACCCCTCCCTGGGAAGGCAGTCCTGTCTCTCAGGACGCTACCAACTATGGGGCACATGTCCCACCCGCATTGGCCACCACAGGGTATGTCTCCTCACGGTGTCCTCCACATGGTGCTCAAGAGGCATTGTCATACCTCCACACTTGAAAACACTCGAGCCTCAATACTCACAGTGACAACAGGAGTATCATACCTCCCCATCATGCCACAAGGCATCTCAACCCGTGGACCACAACCGTTAGCCTCGAGATGACAGTTAGGGAGTCTCATACCTCCAAGACTCGATGACCCTCAGTCTAAGGTATCTCAGCCCCCGACCACAACCAGGGAGATGCATCCGACAATCTGAGAATGTCGTCACAATCCTTGGTCCTGACAACATGGTCCCACCGTATCTTGACCCGCACACAGAAAACCAGGAAAACTATTTTCCAAAACGGGCCAACTCATCTCTTTCAAAATCATTTTCAAAAATATTTTATATCTTTGGAAACTCTTTCAAAACCTCCACCAAATGGCACATCAAGTGTCCCATGAGACCACCACTGATGTCCCACGATCTCATCTCAAATGGGCAAAATAAACAATCTAGGAAATCACTGCATTCAAATGCATTTTTCCAAAAATCCCGGAAAAACTTCCAAAAAATCCCTACCAGACTTGCGCATGTGGACAGCGCATCTGGCCCACACCCCTGGCACATTTGTTTGAATGCTAATAGAACCTAAACCAGGGGCCAGAGCTGCTATCAGACTCGTGCATGTGGCTTACGCATTTGGCCTGTGCCCCTAGTTTTCTATCAGAATTCAGACAGTTTGCAGCAGGGCACCCAAAAATCGCCTGAACTGGGAAATAAGGGCGAACCCAGCAAACAAGCCCCAAAAATTTTAAATAAACATATGTGGTAGACCCTTGAGTTTACTCCAAATCGCAATAAACAAAACCAAAATCCATTAAGTATAGCTCTGGGAATAAAATCACAAATCCAAGGTGCGTAGAGAAACAAAAAACCACAACCACTGCCATAAATGCCACAATAAATTCCCAAAAATTCTGAAACAATAAATTTAGGCTAGATTACATGCATTCTACATATTTCTACCATTTTACATGATTTCTACGCACTAAATTGGGGGTACATACCAGAAACGAGCTCCGACGATCCAACGCACCCTTTAGCTAGCCTTCGACCACCATCGTCGACCACGACATCCTCGGAAGCTTCCACGACTTCCGAAGCACTCGCCACACCAATGACCAACCCCACAAAGCCTTTGCCTATCTCACTCTCTCTCGCCAACGCACAAAACAAAGGAACAAGGGAGAACGTAGGGTGACGGGTGGAGAAAGAAGGGGGTGGGGGAAGGAGAAGGGTGAGGAGGAAGGGAAGGAGAGGTGTGCGCCCGAGGAGGAGGAGAAGAAAGAAGAAGGGGACGGACGATGACCGACGAAGCACATCGCGAGCAGCTTATAAAGGCCAACCACCAGCCACAACAACCAGCCCACAACGTGGGCCCCACGTGGACCCACACACGGGCCCACAAGTACAGTGCTACAATGCATAGTGCCAACCACACACAGGAACATACAACCAGAAGCCGACCCACGAGGCCCATGCGTAAAATCACAAAATCACACAAACAGGCCTCAGAACAGTAACACCCGTCCAAGAATAAATTCATTAAAATATAAATAATTACAAAATGAATTTACCGGTGTTACATGTTAATTACATATGTTTACGTCATTTGTTATTTTTCTAACATCATTTACTACACCTAGATCTAATCCCAACTTTTGTTTTCTTTTGTTATTTGTTTTGAAGGGAAGAAAGATTACATAGCATAAGGAAGTCATTGGATGACATCCTGCTGTCAATCTAGTGAATCAGGGATCCACAACCATCCATCATCATCTCCCGCAAGGTACCTTGTCAATCGACAAAAGTAAATTAGCAAGTGACGATGACAAAGATGTTAACATGAGTAGGCACACAAACATCCTCATCAACACCCCCCCTTTCAAAATCCATCCACAGAAAACTGGTAATCATGATGGGACCGGTTTAAGCTAATGCCTATGCTACATTAGTATTTCTTTCATCTTTTATTTTATTTGCATTTGGTTAGTAGATTTAAGTGTTGTTTTAGGTATGGAAAATCATGTGCTTAGGATTTCGCGACGACTAGGCCTTTTATTCAGTTTTTTCTAGTAATTAGGGCTCCTATCGCTTGAATCGCCTCTCTCAAAGGCACCATGACTCGTCAGTGGTACAATCGATGACGTAGTCAGGCACCAGTGTTCTCAGCAGTGGACTCAAGACATTGTTTCCCATAGGCTTTTCTGGTTTTTTTCTAGTCAATGTTGTTTTTTAATGCCTGCAGTAACGAGATTATAAGTAAAAAAAAACAGAGAATATCCTACCCACTTGCTTTTTTTTTTGGTTTTTTTAATGGTTGTTAGGTTTTTTTTCTGTCCACCAGTAGGATGGAAACTAATTGTATTACAATAAAGTTAAAGTTCCTTAAGGATCTTTATCTAGTTTGAACAATCGAGTCGAGTGAACTAGACCAGTGCAAGTCGCTTACCCATGCTCTGTGTTTGGTTGTGATTACTAGACTAGCAAACTTAAGGTGTCCTAGGGCCATATTTTTGACTCCATCTCTCTCCCTAAGTCAATAATTTACCCTAGTAGATACTTGAAACTTTACCGTTTCTTGTTTATTTATTGTTTTATGGTTTGCTAGGACCAATCTTAAGGATAGAATCTTGGGTTGTGGGCCCCTCTTTAGAGTGACAAACCCATAGTCTAGGCCCTTTTGGTGGACTCGAGCGAAGGTTAAAGAGTGGTACCGAAGAAGCCAAATCCAATTATGTGACCCCTAGAGTCCCTAAAGTCAGCCTCACCCTTGCCATAGGTGCCTAATAGATTGAGAGAATGTAGGTTAATTTAGCCATTAATCGACTATCTAAACCAATTAAAATCTGTGTTTTCTTTGAAATTTGTCTGCTTAATTAGGTTTACTTGACGTTGATTTATCCAAGACAAATCTCGACTGCTGGAACAGACAAGCACACGTGCCACCTATCTGATCGGTAGCTTTCCCTGCCATCGAATTCACCGACGATGAGCCTTGATGCCATATTCATAGGTGATGTCAAGCAGACATGCTCTGGTTGAATTGATTGCAGGGTGGTCTATGTTTGCAAGCAATAGTAAGTTATAGGGATATTAGTGCAGTCTTTGGGTTACCATTTACCTTGTCAAGCGAGTTGTAAACAATTTCTTTATATGTTATTGCATTAGTGTCTGTATTTTTATCATTTCTAGACATTTGTAGTGGGATACAACGTAGTGTTGCATTGAGTCTGTAATTTTCTTTTTTTTCTATGCACTTAAAGCAGGTTAGAAGGTAGAGCTTGAATAGTTTGAAATTTAAAATTTGAAATTTGAGGTTTAAAATTCAAAATTCAAACTTAAAACTCAACAGTCAGAATCTAACATTGAAAGTTTGAAATTTGAAGTTCCAAATTTGACATTCAAGACTCAAAATCCTAAATTCTAATCCAAGATTCAAAATTTGGGGTTCCAAAATTAGAGTTGAAATTCAAATTTCAAAATTCAAAAGTTAGAATTTAAAATTCCAAAATCCAATTTGAAATTCAAATTTTAAAATTCAAAATTTAGAATTCAAAAATGAATTTGAAATTCAAATTTTAAAATTCAAATTCAGAACTTGGGATTCAAAAATTGCATTTGGAATTCAAACTTTAAAATTCAAAATTCAAATTTGAAATTCAAATTCAAAAATTGAATTTGAAATTCGAACTTTAAAATTCAAAATTTCAAATTCAAAAAAAAATAATCCAAGATTTAAAATTCAAAAGCTTAGAAGTTAAAGAAGAATCATAGAGGAAGCGAGTTAATGCTATTAAAAGTCCAACACACGTCGTTGAGATCCTACGTTGACCCTGTCAACATGACAACTGCTTCAAGCATGGTCCAAGCCGCGACAAGCATGAGAATTGCCTTAGCTTTTGCAACTCAGGCCAACAGTTCTAGTAGTCAACATGAGTCCCTATTCAACACACCGACGTCATATGTAGAAGAGCCAACTGTGACACCTGGGCCTAATTATCCATTTTAATTGTAAACCATGTAATTAATTGTAATATGGTATGAGTGATTTATTAATTGATAATCTATTGTTTCTTGTGATTGTGAGGACTTGGTTGGCTTTCTGTGCACCTATTTGTCATTTGGGACTAATGTGGAGTCTGATTTGCGGATGCACAGTCGGCATGGGTTGCGTGCTTGTCTTTTCTTCTTTTCCCTTCTCTTCTTTTCTCTCTCTCATGAGCCCTCGCAATCCCCGTCCCCTTCTTCTTCCTCCACTAGACCCATGCCACCACGGACGATGGCCTGTGTCACCCCGTCCCTTCTGACAGGATAGGTAGCCGACGTGACGTTAGGAGGAGATAGAGATATAAAGAGAAGGAGGCTGAGGGAAGAAGAAGGCACCGAGTGAAGGAGGAAAAGGAGAAAGGACGAACCATGGAGCCAAGAGTGAGGAAGAGGGCTGAGCTAAGGGTGCCACCACCGTGAGCTTCGCTGGGGCAGGAGAGACTCGCCGGAGATGGGGGAAGCTCGCCGGAGGAGATACGCGACTCCTCTTCTCCTCCGTTCTCTTCTTATAACCTAGTATGTTAAATGCATGAAAATAAAGATAAATGCATGTAAAATCTTAGAAAAATAGTAGAATTGATGAGAATGCGTTGAATAGCATGAATATGTAGATATTATGCATTTAGGATGGATATTGATAGGGTTATACGAGAATTATGGATGTAAGCTATAGTAGATGTTATTGAGCTTCACCCCTTTGTGATTTTCGTATGAATTGCATAGTCAATGGATTGAAGAATGGTTTGAGGGATTTTGAACTAGAATCAAGGGTCTACACCCCATGATTTATTGGTATTTTGTGATGCTTGTTTGAGGGGTTCGTCAGAGGCTTCCACTTCTAGCAAATGCGTTGGCTGGAACAGGGGAGGTGCCCTAGTTGCGGGAAATTTGGCATGCCGAACTAGGTTCGGCATACCAAATTCCTGTCAAATTAAGCCAGGATACCTGGTTTCGGTAGGCCAAAATCATCCAGTCTACTAAAATAGGGAGTTTCAGTATACTGAAAATATTCGGTATACCGAATCAGGGATTTTCGATATACCGAACCTGAGTTTCTGTCTACCGATTTTACCTTGGCCCTAATATATATAAATGTGAATATAAAATAGAAATAAAAGGTTTTAATTGGACAATGAGCATGTGTTAATGGTTTTTTCACCATGTAAATGACATGGGGGAATATGGAACTCAAATAAGTGAATTCGGGAATGGCTTTGGGTTTTAGACCCAAAAATGAATAAATGTGATTAAATGTATGGTTTTTGAGTAATTTTGGGTGTGAGACCTAATTTATGATTTTAAAGCATGGTTTTTCATGAATTGAGTTGGGACTCTAGTAGAGAGTCATGTGTTGCTTGGAATAAGCTCCTGCAACAAAAAGAATGAGATGAAAATGATTTTGAAAAGGAAAACTTAAAGAGTTTTGAAAATAAAACACTAATAATGTCTTGAGGAACCACAAGGGTTGGTGTCGATAATGTGGTAGGAGTATGAGACTCTAATGAAACCAATTGTTAGATACGACTATGGTTGCCGAGCTTGAGATGGTGTAGGCTGAGCCTAGGTTATTGAACTTAGTTGTTCGGGTCACCGATGGGACGTCAGATAAAGACGTATCCTTGTGCTTATGAATGAAATTGAGGCCGATTGGCTGGAGTAGTGTCATCTCGCACGGGAAATTTCACCACGGTAGTGCAAAAAGGTAAGGGAAATGGTGTCCTCACCTACTGCTTGTGTGTCTGGTTACCCCTGATCAAGGTAACATTAATAAAGAAAAGTGGAAATGAAAAGAAAAGTATGCGATTTCGAGAAAATGAAAAAGGAATGGTTTGGCTAGGATTAGACTTGTGAATGGTACTAAATTCCTAGAAATGAATATGAATTGTAATTTAACCAGTTACCAGCCAATGTTTGTGATTTCGGTTTTGAGCCCGGAAGACATTGTGTTTTAGGCTGGATATGGTCAAAAATGTGGATTTCTCAGAATATGAGAAAGGTTTTGAAAAAGTATAAAAGAGAAAGAAAAGCTAAGTTTTGGGAAAATTATGGTTTTGGAGACAATTTCCAAATGTTTTAAAAAGAAAAGGAAAGTGAATTTTGAGAAAAGCATAGTCGTGGGAACAGATTCCCAAGAGATTTCAAAGGAAAAAGAGAATAATGTTTTAAAATTGGATTTTCAAAAGAAAACCAAGTTTTGTAAATTAAAAGTTGAATTTTTAGTACTTTTGCCAGTTTTTGCTGTGTGTGTGTTTGGAGCACATACTGGGTGACTTAGATGTCACTCACACGTGCTTTGGTTGGTTTTCAAGTGCAGATTGTGTGTAGTCGAGTTCCAGTGCCCGAGTTACAGCTTCTAGCCGTACATTGTTTTCTGGAGGTGAGCCTTAGTTAAAGTTATTTAATTTTACTGTAATTAGTGTAATTTTGCTTATGATACTGTGATCTTGGTAGTGTGCTCGGGATCGGGCCGTTACAGAATTGTATTAGAGCTAATGTTACACCTAGTGCACTGGCTTGATGATGTCTGGTCTAATGGCTCCCTAGGATTGCACAATAAAGAGTAGTGCACTTGAATATTGGTTGTTGTGTTTTGTTGTGCTGGTAGGAAGATGTCTCGCTGAGGCCACAGTCGTGGAAAGGCCCTAGTGCCCAACTCTGTGATGGGAGAGGGCAATGCATGGAGGGGTATGAGACGAGAGTTCGGCAAGATGATGTGGGGATTCGCCCAGTCCTTTGGCATCAGTTGCAAGGATGAGGCGAAAGGAGACCCATGGATTAAGCATTTCCGCCAGCTGGGCGCACCGACCTTGGATGGGCATGGCACACCAGAAGAGTGTGAGGCTTGATTCCTAGAGGTGGAGAAGATCCTAAAAGGGATCGAGTGTCTAACGGAGAAGTGGGTCCAGATCGTAGTATTTCAGCTCAAGGGTGCTACGGATTAGTGGTGGAGGCCTCTGTGCCGCACTAAATTTCAAAATGTAGGCCTGTTGATGATCTCTTGGGTGGAGTTTCGAGAGGCGTTCTATGATAGGTTTTTCCTTGAGGATGAGAGGGATAAGCTGGATCGAGAATTTAGGAACCTGAAACAGGGAGCCAGACTATGGCAGAATATGAGTCGTCCTTCCTTCGGCTGGAGCAATTCTCTTAGGCCGTGGTTTTTGAGATGAAACGAGCCAAGAAGTTCGTGGCAGGACTGAATCCTATGTTGAGATCCAGAGTTATTAGCTTCAGATGCCAAACTTTAGCAGATGTTGTTGAGCTTGTAAGCCGCTATGAGGATGATCGTAGGCTGTTTCAGGAAGAGTATCCTAAGAAGGAGAAGGAGAGAAAGTCTGTCTCTCGATCTTCTGTCTCTCGACCCTCCGTTTGTTGACCATTAGTGACTGGAGCACCAAGTTCTGGGAGTTCTGGTAGCTTTGGGAAGAAGTAGAAGCAACGGCCTACATCTAATAGAGAAGAGAGTGTGGGTTTCAGTCATGCAGGATCCAACAGTGGCCCACAGGTGGGACCATGCCACGTCTGCGGCACGAAGGGGTATGTAGCAGCACAGTGTTGGCACAAGCAGAGGAGCTTAGACAATGTAGTATGCTACAACTTGTGGGAAGTTCAGGCACTACTAGAAGGATTGTCCTAGTCAGCCAAAGCCAATAGGAGATGCGCCACGTCAGCCTACCAAGGGGAGAATGTTCTACATTGCTGCCCCTGATGCTAGTCCATCTGGAGATGTGGTGGAAGGTGAGAACTAGCACAACTGTACAAGTTAAATCCTGTCTTGTAATAATGGATCCTATGTGTGATCAACACTATCTTTTATTATGATTATGATTATGGTTATGGAGTGTTGATGATAGGATCTTTTCTTGTGGCTGATTAGATGGCCCGAGTCTTGTTCGACTCTGGGAGTTCATTTTCTTTTGTCTCCAAGTCATTTGCTTCTAAGAATGGGACCAGGCCAACCAGACTGGCATTCCACCAGGATGTAGTCACTCCATTGGGAGAACACAGTCTAGCGTGGAGGTATTTGAGACCAATTGATATTCGGCAGGGGGACAGGAAATTTCAGGCCAGTTTGATTTTGATGGACATGCAGGATTATGATGTTATCTTGGGAATGGACTGGCTAGCACAACATTTAGTCGTAATAGATTGTGCCAAGAGAAGAGTTTTGGCAGAGTGTCTAGGCCAAGGCTAGTGTATAGTACAAGGCACTAGGTCGGGTGAGCCCAAGAAAGTGATTTCTACTATCAAGGCCTATCATCATCTGGTAAGGGGCTGTGTGGGCTATTTGGCCTGTGTGGCAATTTCTACTTCACCTATGGTTGAGATTCAGGACATGCCAGTGGTGATGGAATATCGTGATGTTTTTCCAAAGGAATTGCCTAGCATGCCACTGCATAGGGAAGTGGAGTTTGTGATTGATTTAGTGTCGGAATCAGGTCCTACTTCCAAGGCTCCGTACAGGATGGCACCTGCTGAATTAAGGGAGCTTAGGAATTAGCTGCAGGAACTGATGGACAAGGGACTCATTTATCCCAGTGTTTCACCTTGAGGAGAACCAGTTCTATTGATTAAGAAGAGGGATGGTTCACTTCGGCTCTGTATAGACTACCGAATATTGAACCAGATCACTGTAATGAACAAGTATTCACTGCCTAGGATCGACGATTTGCTCGACTAGTTGCATGGAGCATCGGTGTTTTCTATGATAGACTTGAGATCTGGATACCATCAGTTGAGGATCAGTGAGCCAGATGTGCCAAAGACAACCTTTCGCACTCGTTATGGTCATTTTGAGTTTTTGGTTATGCAATTGGGGTTGACGAATGCTCTGATTGCTTTGATGGACTTGATGAATAGGGTGTTCAGGCCCTATTCTCTAGATATTCAGACCCATCAAAGGCATTTATGATCGTACTGGAGACATTGAGGTAGCATTAGCTTTATGCTAAGTTCTCCACGTGTGAGTTTTGGTTGGAGGAGGTGTCCTTCTTTGGTCATATCATTTCAGGGGAAGGCATCAAGGTAGATCCAGCCAAAGTAAAGGCTATGAGCAGTTGGGCCAGACTGAAGACAGTGACTGAGATTAGAAGTTTTTTCGGCCTGGCAGGATATTATAGGAGATTCATCCTAGATTTCTCCAAGATTGCTGCACCGTTGACCAGACTGACCAGGAAGGAAGTGCACTTTTCCTGGGATTGGCAGTGCGAGGAGAGCTTCAACGAGTTGAAGGTTCGTCTGGTATCAGCCCCTGTTTAGACTCTGCCCTTTGGGAGTGGTGGTTTTACAGTCTACAGTGACACCTATGGTATTGGTTTGGGATGTGTGTTTATGTAGCATGGTAGGGCAGTGGTGTATGCCTACCGCCAGCTGAAAGATCATGAGCAGAAATATCCCACCCATGATTTGGAGATGGCAGCTGTTGTGTTCGCCTTGAAGATTTGGAGGCATTATTTGTATGGCGAACAGTTTGAGGCATACACAGATCATAAGAGTCTGATGTACATCTTTACCTAGAAGGATTTGAACCTGAAACAAGGCGCTGGGTGGAGTACATTAAGGATTATGATTTTAGTTTGTCATACCACCCAGGGGAAGCAAATGTGGTTGCAGATGCCCTGAGTAGACGCACTCATGTTATGGCTAGCCTGAGGATTCACGAATGAAAATTGTTAGAGGGACTAGTGGAGTGCATGCCTTGGAGACAGTCTCAGGGAACTGCCAGAGTGGTGTTGGCCAATTTGTCTGTTCGCCCGAGGATGATCGAGGCAATTGTCACAGCTCAGTAGTATGATTCTTTTGTGTCAAACATCTGGAGGAAGTTGGAAGCTGGTAATGCCCCTCACTTTTCAGTGGGGGTAGATTGTGGGTCTAGGTACGATCTGAGATTATTTGTGCCTCAAATAAAGGAAATCAAGAATAGTCTGCTAGATGAAGCTCACCGCTCTAGATACACTATTCTTCCAGGAAGCACCAAGATGTATAAAGACCTTAAGAGGAATTTCTGGTGGCCTAGGATGAAGAGAGAGATTGCTGAGGATGTGGCGAAGTGTGCAACCTACCAGGTGGTGAAAATAGAGCACCAGAAGCCCAGAGGGACATTGCAGCCTCTCGACATCCTAGTGTGGAAATGGGAAAATGTGTCGATGGACTTTGTGACAGGTTTGCCACAAACTCGAAGAAAGAATGATACAATTTGGGTGATAGTGGATCACCTTACAAAATCGGCACATTTCTTGCCAATAAAGGTGAATCTTCCTTTGGCAAAGCTGGCAAAGTTGTATGTAGCTGAGATTGTAAAATTGCACGGTGTCTTAGTGTCTGATAGTGACACGAGGTTTACATTGAGGGTCTAGGGAGCTATGCAGGAGGCTTTTGGTACGGTGCTGAACTTTAGTACTGCCTTCCACCTCTAGAAAAATGGCCAGACAGAGAGGACCATTCAGACACAAGAGGACATGCTGAGGGCCTGCGCCTTGAACTTTGGTGGTAGCTGGTAGGATCACTTACCTTTGATTGAGTTTGCATATAGCAATAGTTACCACGCTAGTATTGATATGGCACCATACGAGGCATTGTATGGTAGACACTGCAGGACACCCACTTGCTGGAGTGAGGTGCGTGAGAGATAGTTGGTTGGATTTGAGATCGTACAACAATACAAGGGCAAGGTGGATCTGATTAGGAAGAGGTTGTTGTCTGCTCAGAGTCGGTAGAAGAGCTATGCTGATAGGAGGCGGAGACCTCTGGAATTCGAGGTAGGAGACTTCGTATTCCTAATGGTGCCACCAACCAAGGGTGCGATGTAGTTCGGTAAGAGAGGCAAGTTGAGCCCAAGATACATTAAACCAAACCAGATTACCAAGAGGGTCGGTGAGGTAGCTTATAGACTAGATCTGCCTCCAGCGTTGGCTGGTGTACACAACACCTTTCATGTATCTATGTTGAGGAAGTGTTTGGCTGATGCATCCCTGGTGATACTAGTGCAGCCAGAGGAGCTGCGGGAGGACCTGTCCATGGTTGAGAATGCAGTTCAGATACTGGATAGAAAAGAGTAAGTCCTCAGGAACAAAGTGATTCCATTGGTGTTAGTTTAGTAGCAACACCATGGTACAGAGGAAGCTACCTGGGAGCACACGGTGGACATCCAAAGACAGTATCCCTACTTGTTTTATTAGAGCTGAATTTCGAGGACGAAATTCTTTTAAGGGGGTAGGATGTGACACCTGGGCTTGATTATCCATTTTAATTATAAACCATGTAATTAATTGTAATATGGTATGAGTGGTTTATTAATGGATAATATGTTGTTTCTTGTGATTGTGAGGACTTGGTTGGCTTTTTATGCAGTTGTTTGTAATTTGGGACCAATGTGGAGTCCGATTTGAGGATGCACAATCGACTCGAGTTGCGTGCCAATCTTTTCTTCTTTTCCCTTCTCTTCTTTTCTCTCTCTCACAAGCCCTCACGATCCCCATCCCCTTCTTCTTCTTCCACTAGACCCGTGCCACCACGGACGACGACCTGTGTCACTCCGTCCCTTCCGACAGGATGGGCAGTCATCGCGACGTGAGGAGGAGAGGGAGATATAGATGGAAGGAGGCTGAGGGAAGAAGAAGGCACCGAGTGAAGGAGGAAAAGGAGAAAGGACGAACCATTGAGCTAAGAGTGAGGAGGAGGGCTGAGATGAGGGCACCGCTGTTGTGAGCTTCACAGGGGCAGGAGAGACTTGTCGGAGTTGGGGGAAGCTTGCCGGAAGAGGTACACGACTCCTCTTCTCCTCTATTCTCTTCTTATAACCTAGCATGTCAAATGCATGTAAAATCATAGAATGATAGTAGAATTGACGAGAATGTGTTGAATAGCATGAATATGTAGATATCACACGGTTAGGATGAAAATTTGAAGGTTTATACGAGATTTGGGAAGAAAACCAAGTTTTGTAAATTCAAAGTTGAATTTTTAGTACTTTTGCCGATTTTTGCTGTGTGTGTGTTTGGAGTGCGTATTGGGTGACTTAGATGTCACTGACACGTGCTTTGGTTGATTTTCAGGTGTAGATTGTGTGTAGTCGAGTTCCAGTGCTCGAGTTGGAGCTTCTAGCCGTACATTGTTTCCTAGAGGTGAGCCTTAGTTATAGTTATTTAATTTTACTGTAATTAGTGTAATTTTGCTTATGATACTGTGATCTTGGTAGTGTGTCTAGGATTAGAGCGTTACACAAGCACTCTAGGCTTCACACAATAAATGTCTCGCTACTAGTTTTCTTATGTAGCTATACCATGTAATTACTCATCTGGAGGCCCTACCCCCACGTTTCCTTCTCCATGTGATGCCCCAAGGCAACGTGTCGAAGTGGAAAGTGAAGGAGAAATGGAAATAGGATATTCCCAACCATTTAGCACTTCAATTGAACACATGCTCACTACGACGGAGCCAATGTCAGTAGGCTCACACCGAATTCACAAGTCCTACTTACACCTGGGTCCTCTCTCCTAAGTCCACACCAAGGCCCCTTAATCGCACCTATGTTGCCTATTCTGGGAAATGCCTACACAGTATCGCTAAGCCCAACTGTCAACTTTCTCAACCAATGCCCACCAATACCATATGCCACTACCCCTGTTTACCCTTCGGCTCACCAAATCTCATTGAACCACGCTCCACCACACTACCAAGGGGCACCCCAACCACCATTACTACCGTCAACTATGCAACCATATTATCTTCAGCCTTCACCCTTCTCTCTACCTTATAATACCCCTTGACCATACCAATCCCTTCAAACCAAGGGGTACCAAATGCATGGACAACCAGCCATCTCAGGCCAAGTTATCAAGAGTAACTTCAAAGGCACCCACTGGTTTTGACACCTCCAAGTTTCCCCTCTTCAACGTACCACCAAGATTCAAGCCGCCAAAAATGAGGACACATGATGGAATAGGCGATCCAAAGAACCACCTGGCTATGTTTACCATGGATGCGCTGCCTTACAGATATGACCAAGGGCTTAGTATCTATCTCTTCGTCAAGACATTGGAGGGTAAGGCGTTGAAGTGGTTCAACACCTTCACTACATATGATCTTCGAGACTTCAAGATAGTGGAGGAAAAGTTCCTGTTGAACCATTACAGTCATCGTGTGCCACATAAGCCCACGATTAGGGATCTCATTGTAGAAAATATGAAGCCAAAGGAAAAATTCATCACTTATGCGAGTTTGTGGAGGGACATGGTAGCCAACGCTGAATGCTACATACCCGAAAGCCAGGCTATCGAAATCATGGCTAGAAATACTATCGGAGCCCTTAGGACAAGCCTGCTAGTGGGGGACATCCACACATACCCCCAACTATACCAACATGCTGCAAAAGTCCTTCATAACAAGGATGACTTACCTTTCCTAGAGTCTAAAGGAAAACTAGAAGAAGACCATCGAACACACTGTAGAGGGAATCACGGGGGGCATGGCACAGATTTCAATGCAACAAGGTTGGGAATGATAGAAGAACCACCATTATCAACCTAGACACTCAAGACAGTGTCCAAACCAATCAGGCCAGTATCAAGAATCTCGTCATAGCACCAACAATAGTATCAACAGCTCCCGCAACCTCAGTCGAATCAGTATCCAAGGCCTTTGATATAGTACCAACCATAATGCCTGTAGTTCACACAACCTTCGTAAAGGCAATATTAACAACCACCAACCTACCCTGTGTATATGCAGCAAGCACAACCAAACAACCAGTACAAGGGGCAACAACAACGGCAAATGAACTATCACAATGTTCCCCCACCATAGAACTATAGAGGGCCAAAGTGACAGAACTATCTGCCACTCCCTAAAGCACTCAGTGATGTGTTCAGGATGCTGGTCGAAAGCAGAGATTTGTAGCTTTCGATGCCCAAGCCAAACATTCCCAAAGCTGTTACGTCCAAGTATTGTCCATACTGTCAAAAGAATGGGCATACTTTGGAGGAGTGCTCTGTGCTAAAAGACAAGATTTATGACTTGAATGACAAAGGGGAGATTATGTGGCCTACTCTCAGAGAAGATTAAAGGCATCCCAGGCAGAGCAACCCAAGATGCAGATACACCAGAATCTCATGCCAAACTATGTAATAGCTCGTGTGGGAGCCAAAGATAGACAACCCACAGCTCAGGCTGGATTAATGGCCTTTTAGCACATACAAGCTGACCTGGACTTAGAACCACCTGACACTAAAAATGAGGAGTTTGATGAGCCAACAACGCCAATCCAACAAGCTTTGTCTAATGAAGAATGGGAGGCCCAAATTGATGACACATGGGACCATTAGTTGGATGAGCTCTTAGCCGATATCACCTTCTCAATTACTTTGGCTTTCTCCCCAACTTTGTGCAGCAGCTATCTAATGATATCGATAATAGAGATCCATTCGCGCTGGCTAGAGAAATCATCATAGGCTTTAAGCAAAGGAACATCGCCTTCAAAGATACAGAGCAGTCGCCGTTGGAAGAGCATTCTGGCCTATTGATCATTTCTATAGCTGTTAATGGCTACCTCATGACAGGAGTACTTGTCAATACAAGTGCCAGTTGAAGTGTTTGTTCCATATCCACTATTTACTACTTGGGCATTGAGGATGACCGAATCATTGTACATTGCCTCACTTGTGTAGCCTATGACAGAAGCCAAAGAGAGGTGATCGCTACCGCTCAACTACATATCACAATTGGTCCCCTCACTAGCACTACCATGGTTGTTGTCATGAAATGGGACCAGGTTGAGCCCTTGATTCTAGGGACATCCTGTCTAGCAGAGATCTAGGCTATTGCCTTTCCAGTACATCAGCTTCTCAAGTTGAAACATCTAGGGAGGGTAATCACCATCTAGGTTGATCATGATGTAGATGAAGGGATAATTTGGGTAGAGGATCCAACAAAGCCCAACAATGAAGGATCACCCTCGAGAGCACCCAATAGGTGGCCAACAGGAGGTTGGATGGATGACAACTACTGGTATGAAGAAACATCAAGTTTTCAAGGGTTCCAAGACAAGACAGGAAGAAATTCTACACAAGGATACGCTCAGCAGCCTTGTGTGAGCTCTACCTAGTTAACCATGTCACTGCTTTGCCATGGACAAGCTAAAAGCCAGGGGCAGTCTTTAATAAAAAGGCCAACATCATTGATCAGGTTTGCTCGAGCTAACGAAACGTACCAATAGGCGTAGCAAGCACCAATCACTAGAATGGGCTGAATCTCAAAACAACTCGTACCACCTCCAGTCACTGCAGAAAGAGTCTTGCCTCCCCCACGACAAGAATTTGACGTCCCTAGGAGAAAAAAGGGAGAATTCAACATTCTGGAGTAGCTAAGAAAAACACAGGCAAGGATATCCTTCTACTTGCTAATCAAAGCCACTAAGACATCTTGATGGAAGTCTTAAAGAAAGCCCAAGTACTGAAAGATATGCCTACAGAATCACTAGCAGTAGTTGTAGTTGCGGCCTTTATAGAACCCACCTCATTCTTTACAGACTCTAAGCTAGTCCCTCCTGAGAGGAGGACTTTACCTCTAAGTGTTATTGTAAAAATAAACAAATATGAACTTTCTAGTGTAATGGTGGATACGAGGGCAACCCTGAATGTATGTTCCTTAGAAACTTTTAATCTGATTGGACTCAAGGAAACCTAGCTATGCCCAGTGGCCTTAACAGTATCAGGATATGATAACAGCAAGAAAAGAGCACAAGGTAGGATGAACGTCAAGGTTGCCAATGGCCTAATCGAAACAGATACTGAACTAATAATAGTCAATGCATCCATCTCCTATCAACTCATTTTAGGGTGCCAATGGATTGAAGAAATCAAGGCAGTCACCTCCCCACACCACCAATGCATAAAGTTTCCTCATCAGAGGAAAATAATAAAAATCATGGGAGATGAATCAATTGAAGCTGAAGCACACTTGGTCACAATCCCAACCACCACACCAGCACTAACATTTGCTCCCCCAAGAGGAGATTCAACTGTCAAGGTCGTGAACAATGTGAAACAAATCTTCACTCCTCGAAGCTTGAACAGAATCCCCTCTCCTTTCCCAAAATATATGAGAAGATTGTGGGAACTCCTCGTATGCATAGGCTACAAGCTGGAAAAAGGACTAGGCTGTCAAGAACAAGGAATGGTAGACGCACTTGAGATGCCAAAAGAGCATAATGGAACAGGACTAGGATATCATTGGTACCTATTAAAGGACCTCACCAAGCTGTTGACCTGGTCACTGTCAAATCACTTATTATCAGTTGGACTTCAGTTTGATGATAGTCTCACTCTGAAGAAGGTTATTGACTTTTCAATGCCTACCCAACCAGCAATCCAAGCTTCCGATCTCCTTCTCAGCTTTTCGGAAGTTTCCCTGCTCTCACCAGAAGGAACCCCTAGCAGCATTCTCCCAACCTCCGACAATCCTCCCAGCTCTCCAACAATTCCCTCAACTCTGAACGGCTCAACCAACAACCTGTCTGGAGCACCCATGGAGGCCGCAGAATCAAAAGTCACTGACACCCTTGACCTCTACAAACTGACCACTCTCTTCAGTAATCTGCAGCGTTGGCCCTCTGAGCAAGAAAGGGCTGTGGCCATCCATTGAGCCAATGGTGAAGCACCTTTGACAAGGAGACAAATCTAGGGACAGTCCCCCTAACCTTGTAAATAATTTCTTTCTTACTTTTAATTCTTGCATTTTTTTTCATACAATTTACTCTTCAAGACTTTATTTCCTAGTGTAGACAATAAAGGGAAAAGTAGTGGAGGACGTGGCTCAAATAGTGTAACTGCCACCATCTCCGCACAAAGGACTTCTAATGGTTCTATCAAGTGTGTACCCAAACAAGAATGGAGCCAATCACTTAAACAATTAGCCAAGAAGTATTGAGCACCACCGACAAAGACACCAGGAACTATGAAGTCTATGAACAGGTAGACATTGATGAAGGCCTAGATGAAGGAGAGATGCTGGGCCAACTCGTTTTTGAAGAAATGATGAAGAAATATGATGAATGGACTAAGGCCACTACCAAAGAAGCAGAGGAAATAAATTTGGAGACTGAAGAAGACCCAAGACCAATTCAAATCAGCTTTGGACTCAGCTTGAATGAACGACTTAGGATGATAACACTACTCAAGAAGTACATAAAGGTACTTGCCTTTTCCTATGAAGAAATGCCTGGTTTAGAGTCATCATTGGTGGAACACAGACTCCCCCTTAAGCCAGGCGCAAAGACGGTAAAGCAAAAACTCCAATGGTTATGTCTAGAACTAGTAGTGAAAGTCAAAGAAGAGATAGACAAGCTACATAAGGCCAAATTCATCTGAGTGATGGTCTATCCAGAATGGATTGCCAACATAGTTCCCGTTATGAAGAAAGATGGTAGATTATGAGTATGCATTGACTATCGAGACCTCAATGAGGCTTGCCCGAAGGATGCCTTTCCTTTGCCACATATCAACATCCTTATAGAAAATAACGTAGGCCATGAGATACTTTCATTCATGGATGGCTTCCTTGGCTACAAGCAGATCAAGCTTGCAAAGGAAGATCAGGAGAATACCTCATTTACAACTCCAAGGGGAACTTATTTCTATGTTGTCATGCCTTTTGGCTTGAAAAATGCTGGAGCTACCTACTAGAGGGCTATGATGGCGATCTTTCATGACATGATGCATGATTGCATGGAGTGCCATTTGGATGACCTGCTGGTGAAGTCAAAGACAAGAGGACACTTAGATGCTCTAGAGAGAGTACTCCAAAGGGACGACCAATATAACCTCCAGATGAATCCTAAGAAGGGTGCCTTCGAAGATACCGTTGGAAAGCTACTCAGGTTCATTGTAAGCAAGAGGGGAATAAAGGTAGACCTTGTAAAGGCCAAAGAAATCATAGAAATGCCACCTCCAAAGAACATTAAGGAGCTTAGGGAACTCATAAGGAGGTTACAATTCATCGAAAAATTCATCTCCTAACACGTAGAAAAGTGTAGACCCTTCTATGAGCTACTGAACGGTGGCACAGAGTTCAAATGGGATAAGGCCTGTCAGAAAGCATTCATCGACTTGAAACTCTACGTCCTCAACCCTATAGTACTAGCCACGTTGGTTCCCGACAGACCGCTCTTGCTCTATCTAGCAGTTATCAAGAACTCCGTAGGTGTCATTCTGGCCCAACACAATGAGACAAGGAAAAAGGAGAAAGCTATCTACTACCTGAGCAAAATGGTCATGGAATATGAGAAGAAGTATTCTCAAATCGAGAAACATTGTCTAGTGCTAGTATGTGCCTCTTAGAAGCTCAAACATTACTTCCAAGCACACAAAGTATGCTATATAGCCAAGATGGACCCCATTAAATATATGTTCGAGAAGCCCACATTGTCTAAAAGAGAAGCACGATGGCAGATGCTCCTCATAGAATTTGATTTACAATTCGTCACCTAAAAGGTAGACAATGGGCAAGCGATCGCAGATTCGCTTGCTGGACTACCCTTATTAGAGTACCGACCAACTGACTTCTTGGATGAATAAATCCTTGCAATCAACAACGCCACCCCACTAGTCAGGGAATGGACTCTCCACTTTGACAGGACATTCAATTCGCAAGAAATTGGAATAAGGGCAACACTCCTCGCTCCAAAAGATGTTATCATCCCTATCTCCATGCAACTAGGCTTCTCAATGAGCAATAATGTAGCCAAATATGAGGCTCTTATATTGGGGATATGAATGGCTCTCAATCTAAGGACAAGAAGACTGAAGGTAGCAGGAGACTAATAGCTAGTCATCTGACAAGTCCTCAATAAGTATAAAACCCACTCACCAAGGCTCCTGGAGTATTGCAAACTAGCGAGAACCTTATTAAAGAAATTTAACAGAGCGGTATATGTGCACATGCTTAGAAGCATCGACATCTTGGTGGACTCTCTGGCTTCACTTGCATCGTCATTCCCCTTCAACCCATAAGGTGACGAACAAACAATTATTGTGTAGAAGGTCAACTCACCAATGGTGGAGTCAGCTGCAAAATGGGTTCAGGAACTGCGAGAAGAGTCATGTTAAGAGAATATGCTGCACTTCGAGGTCTGCTATCAAGGGACTACTAAAGTCAATAATGGATGGTACCTTCTCACCGTTTGGTACTTTCAAAGACAAAGAAACCCTAAGGAGGTTGGCTACCAAATCCTACACTAGAGCTAACACGTTGTTTCAGAGAATGCCACTAGGCATTGAACTCTGATGTGTGGATAGATTAGAAGCAACCGAAATCCTCAAAGAAAACACACGAAGAAGCTTGTAGGGGCCACATCAATTCCCTAGCCATGGCCAAGGTGATCATCGGAAGAGGATACTATTTGCCTACAATGGAGGCTGATTGAGTTGTCAAAGTCAAACAATGCAGGAGCTGTCAACTACACACAAAGAAGATTCATGCTCTAGCATCCGTACTCCATTAAATGGTGGCACCCTGGCCTTTCTCTATGTGGGCCTTTAATGTGGTTGGGATGATCCAACAGGGAAAGGGAAGCACTTTCATCCTCGTTGCAATGGAGTACTTCACAAAATGGGTCGAAGCAGAAGTGTTCGCAAATATCAAAGCCACAACCTTTGTCGGTTTGTCCAAAGAAACATCATTGCCAGGTTCAGAGTTCCTAAAGCCTTGGTAGCTTACAATGGACCGATATTCATCTTAGAGGAGTTCATCAAACTATGCAAAAAGTTCAATATCACTCTACATCACTCCTCTCCCTATTACCCACAAGGAAATGGTCAAGCGAAAGCTACTAATATGACCCTAATTAAAATCATTAAAAAGATAGTAGAAGACACCAAGGGATCAGATTGGATAGATAAATTAGTTAATGCATTGTGGGCCTACCGCACCACCATAAGGACAACAATAGGCCAAACACCCTACGCCTTGACCTTTGAAATGGAAGCAGTAGTCCCAGATGAAATCTTGATCCCCTTGTTAATAATCCAGGTCGATGAAGGAATGTCTGTTGAGAAAAAGAGGCAGGCATTGTTGCTCCACTAGGAGCTCCTTGATGAGAAGCGGCTTGCAGTTGCTGAGCATGCACGTGTCTACCAGCAAAGAATGACTAGGGCTTAGCAGAAAAAGGTAATTGATTGTAAATTCAACATAGGTGATTTGGTACTTAAGGAGGTGCTACCTATCAATAAGCCACATCCAAGGGGAAGATGAAGTCAAACTAAGAAGGGCCTTATGTCGTGGTAGCTACATATCTAGGCAATGCTTATTGATTATCCCAAAATGGGATAGATCTACTTGATCCCTGGAATGTAATGCACTTGAAAAAGTATTACCCTTGTTGTAGACACCCCAATTTTGAGCTCATTTGGCAGCAGGCTCCTCTAGTTGATGCTCTAGTCGCGACTACCAAAACCCTAGCTCACACAAGCCCAATTAGGTTCACACTAGCCCACATGAACCAGTAAAACACAAAAACCCATTAAAATTCACTGAAAAATAAATAAAACACTTAATCCAGCTAAAATCCACTTAAATCAACTTAAAATTCAATAAAACCCTAATTAATCAAAATTTTAAACCCTAATCAAGTGAAAAGAAATTAAAATCCA
>JAMKQA010027494.1:0-28884 GCA_024699735.1 Posidonia australis
CTTTCCTCACTGCGCAACACACCTCCCTCCGCTCCGCCCCCGCCTCCCCCTCTTATCTCCATCCTCAACCACAAGATGCCGGCCACCCATCCCGTCGGACGAGATGGGGAGGCACGGGCCTCCGTCAGTGGTGTCACGGGAGGGAGAAGAGGAAGAAGAAGAAAACAGGGGGGATGTGGAAGGTGGGGTTCGTGGAAAAGAAAGAAAAAGGAAAGAAAAGAAAAGAGAAAGGAATGGCACGGAAACCGAGACAGCTCTGCATCATCCCACCGGACTCTAAATGGGTCCCAAATCACAACCAGATGCATAGAAAACCACCCACAACCGCACACAACCAAGAAACAACAGATTATCCATTAATAAACCATTAAACACCATATTACAAATAATACATGGTTTATTGTAAAAATGGATAATCAGGCCCGGATGTTACAACTATATTATATTTATCCACTTGTATTAAGATATTTCAGTGTTGTATTAGCTACTTTTTTGTAAAAACTTTGAATGTGAAATCTTATGATGTATAATGGAATGGAAATTTTTTTTTATGAAATCTGTATATGTGGTGAATGTATTTGAATGTCATTGTAACAGGTATTTGAATGTCATTGTAACAGGTATTTTAATGGAATTTTTAATTATTTTTTTTTTTTACTGCCCAGTATTAGCGAGGACATTTCCTCGCAAAAATAATCATACTTAGCGAGCAATTTGCGAGAAAATGTCCTCGCTAAAACTAGAACGACCATACAATCGCAATATATTTAGCGAGCACTTACCGAGGAGTTACGAGGATACGGCGAGGACATTACGAGGAAATATCTCCTCGCCAAATTTACAGGAGCACATTGTGAGGACAAATCCTTGCAATATTGATTTAACGAGTTACGTAGCTACGAGGATACTTATTCCTCGCAAAGTCCTCATTAAACTATCTAACGAGGATATTGCGAGGACTTCGCGAGGACTTAGTGAGGAATATTATCCTTGCTAAATGTCGATTTTCTTGTAGTGTCACCCACCATCTCCACCTCCTCTCGCACTAACACTCCATACCTTCCACCACCTTCGATACCAACCGCAATAGTCCCAATATCTCCCGATAGAATACCACCCACACCCCCTGAACCAGCAACAGTATGAACAACTCCTCCACCTTTAGACCCATCAATAGGATCCTCTTGATTTCTAACCACAGAATCCGAATCCCTATCTTCAAACAGCATCCTCTCTGAACCCATCCCCCCCACTATCTCCCCTTGCATCTCACCATCAAGACCTTATCAATATCCTCCAAAGGAGTAGCAACGGAACTCGTAATATCATCTGTATCATCCTCATGAAAGATGGCCTTGAGCATATCTTGTATCTTTGGAACCTCATCCCAAGAAAAAGCCTGCTTCTCTTTGTTCCTCGTAGTAGCCCATATTTCCTCTGGTTGAAAGGAACGACCAATTGCCCTTCATACCTTCCTAGGCCTCTTCCTTCGATTAATATCTTGATTCTTGTTCGTCTCACCTGTAGGGCCCCAATCATCAGTAGTAACCCTAGTATCCTCCATCCCCCTCATAACAACCGTGTGCCTGACATCCACTGGAGTATCACGAATCCTATCCTTATTCCTACCACAGGAAGATGTCATATGCCCTCTCTTTCTGCAAACACTGCAAAACAATGGTCGATTCTCTAATGCAACTGGTTGAAACTTGCCATTGGAATTAGTTCCCACATAGACCTTAGTAGGAAACTCCCTCATAAGGTCCATCTCAACGTAGAACCTGGCACACACCACAGTAGTCTTGTTTGACGTCACCGAAGCCATGAACAACAAAGGTCCATAAATCTTAGCCACCAATTTAATAAATCCGTGTTTATAGTAACACTGTAGCAACGCCGGGAGAGATATCCAGACTGGTGCAATATTGTTCTCCACCCTAGGCCAGAATCAAGGTGTCTAACAGAAGACCTTGAATACATGCCCCTTCATCACCCATTTATCTCTCATATATATCTTGAGAAAATTAGCCTCAAGGCTAAACTTCACCAACAGATGCCTCTGATCGATCACAATAACTTCCATTAACCCACGAACTCTCCAGTTGATAAGCCCTTGCTGCACCTCAGTCACCGGAAGATGGGAAGAAAAGAACTTAGAGAGTAACGCTATCTTATAAGGCAACGAAAGACGAGCCACCTCAAAAGGAGATAGGATGATCGCCAGCCTTCCAAATTTGGTAGTGGGCTCCCTCACTAGAATGTCATCTTCCACCAATTGCCCCCTCACCACATCCGCAAAATAACGACCCTCCATGTGAGAAGACACCCCCTGTGGGCTCTCCATGGGAGAAGAACCCAACATTGCAAGAACCAAGATTAGTTGAATTCAAGAAACCCACCACCTACAAAAGTACGTACCGGAACTCTAGAAGAGCAGAAAAAACCGAAACGCACGAGCATGCATCAGAAAAACCCAACACTAGAACCCTAGCAGAGCACCAGAAACTCCACACTGCAAGAAACACTAGAAAAATCTGTCCCGAAGATCACTAGAAGAAGATGACCACCGTAGCCAGAACTCGGAACCCTAAGAAGCTAGAACCCCTGAAGAGCCCCAACATCAGCTAATTTAAATGAATGATCCGTTAAATTGCGGTACACAAATTTTAGTTGATTGTTCTTGTAACACCTGTAAAATTCATTTTGTAATTATTTACATTTTAATAAATTTTATTCCTGGACGGGTGTTACTATTCCGAGGCTTGTTGTGTGGTTGTGTGCTTTTAGGCTTGGGCCTCATGGGTCGGCTTCTATTTGCGTGTCCCTGTACGTGGTTGGCACTGTGCATTGTGGCAATGTGCATGTGGGGCCCGGGTGTGGGTCCGTGTGGGGTCCATGTGGGGCCCACACTCTTGGGCCATTGGTTGTGGTTGGTGGTTAGGCGGAGTGGTCGGTGTGCATGTGCGATGTGCCGGTGGCTAAGACGTGTAGGTGAGCACGCTCCCAGCTACTGAGTGCACAGGCTTTATAAGCCGCACCACACTCCTCTGCCGCTCGTCACTGTCTTCCCCTTCTTTCCTCTTTCTTCTTCTTTTCCCCTCCTCCTCGGCACGTGCACTTCTCCCTCCCCACCTTTTCCCTTCCTCCCCACTCCTCCTTCTCAACCCCCTTCTCTTTTCCCCATCCTCCCTTGTTTTCCCCTGTTACGCGTCGAGAGAGAGAGATTGAGGGAGAGAAGCGGAGGGAAGCGGTGGCTCGGGTGGTGCGTGGAGCTTGGGTGGAGCATCCCTGAGGTCGTGGTGTGGCTGTGGTCGTGCAGTGTCGCCGATGTTCGCCGAAGTCAGCCAAATATCGCCGGAGCGCGTTTTCAGGTGCGTATATCCACCTCATGTAATAGAGAGCATGAAAATGATAGAAATTGATAGGATTGCATGACATCTAGGTAAATTTACATTCCTAGAATTTATTGTGAATTTATGGGAATTTATTGGTATTTATGACAGTTGGTGTGTTTTTGGTCGCTTTGACCCTTTTGCCTTTGTGATTTTATATCTTGATGCATGGTGAATGGCTTTTAGTTTTGTTTGTTGGGATTTGTAGTAGACACGAGGGTCTACATCTTATGTTTTATGCAATATTTTTGGTGTTTGTTTAGGAGGTCCGATCGGAAGTCCTAGTTGGGGTAATATTGGACCGTAGGGTTTGGGTCGTTTTCTGTTTCTCGTAGAATTCGACATACCGAACCATTTCGGAATGCCGTTTTTCTATCAATTTTGGTCCTCTGGTCAAAATTCTGTTGTTCAATTTTGGATGGTCGCCCGAATTAGGAGATTTCGGTCGACCGAACCAGTTTTGGTATACCAATTTTGGCCTGAGTGTTGACCGTTAATCTAATTCTGTCGACCGATCCAAATCGGTTTACCGAACCAAGGATTTTTGACATACCAGACTTGTTTTTCGATATGCCGAATCTGGGCCCAAATGTGTTTATAAAATGTGCTTTCTCAGGGCTTTCTAGATTGTTGTGCTTTGTCCCATTGAGAGGAATTGTGGGCCATCAGTGGTGGTCCCTGGGACCCTTGATGCGCCGTTTTGTCGAGGTTTTGGAAGAATTTTCAAAGATATGAAAATGGTTTTGGAAAATGGATTTCAAGAAATTAGTTGGCCTGTTTTGGAAAAAAATTTCCTGGTTTTCTGTGTGTTGGCCGAGACAGTGTGGGACCGTGTCGTCAGGACCTGGGAATGTGACGACATTCTCGTGTGGTCGGGCAGGACTCCCTGGTTGAGGTCGGGGGCCGAGATACCTAAGGCTGAGGGGCGTCGGGTCCTGGTGGTATGAGACTCCTTGATTGTAATCTCAAGGCTAGGGTTGTGGTCCGCGGGTTGAGGCGTCTTGTGGCATGACGGGGAGATATGATACCCTTACTGTCACTGTGAGCACTAAGGCTCAGGTGTGGAGGTATGACACTTCCTCCTGAGCACCTTGTGTGGAGGACACCGTGAGGAGGAGCACCCTGTGGTGGCCAATGCAGGTGAGACACGTGCCCCATAGCTGGTAGCGTCCTGAGAGACAGGACAGCCATCCCAATGAGGGGTTGGCTCTTGAGGGTTCTCCAGAGAGGGAAAATCATGAAACAGTGAACGCTCCTGCACAAGGTGGCCGTTACCGTGGCAATGCAAAACGCTGTGGTCGCTCCTCGGTGGACTATGTGTAGCTAGAATTAGGTTGCCTGGCGCTGCACTCCCTGACTCACTATGTGTGGTTTTGGTCATTGAGGGCCTCTACTTGTGGCTTGGGGCTAGTAGAGCCTTGGTTGTGGTTTTTGCCGGTGTGGGCGTTGTTTATGAGGTTTTGAGAAAATGTTTTGCGAAATGAATTTAAACGGAAAATTAATTATAGTTTTGTTTTCCGTGATTTTCTTGGGGTGCATACTGGGTGACTTTGGTCACTCATATGTTTTCCCTCATGTTTTTGGTTTGTAGGTGTAGACATGCAAGGGGTTAGCGTAGTTCATATAGTCTGGAGTCTCCTAGCCGCACACACAGGTTCCTGGTAGTTAGATATTTACTGTTTCACTTTAATTTTCTCATAATATAAATTATTTTAAATTATTGAGGAAGATAAGGGGCGTGACAGTTTTTGTCTGATTTGTTTAGTATTTCATTGCATTATTGTTTAAATTGGAGAGAGAAAACCACCAATCAGTCCCATGTCCATTAATATCCCCAATATTCTCTCTTTCGACCAATGAAAACAAAATCTAATTTTAAATCAAAATTGCCAACTAGGAGAAAGAAATATGCCAACTAATAAAAGGTTACATAATAAACATCAGAAAATTATAACTATGCACAATCGTTAGATGCAAAATAAATGGCCAAGATTTAGGACCCTACTTATGCTAATTAGGCTTAGACCCCATTAGAAAATTAGCCTACATATATATATATATAGAGAGAGAGAGAGAGAATGAATAGGAGAAGGAAAGGAATAGAGACAGAGAGAGGGAGAGGAGAGGCTGTCGAGAGAGGGAAGGAGAGGAGGAGCCATCACCGTACGTGTAACACCAGTAAATTCATTTTGTAATTATTTACATTTTAATGAATTTAGTCCTAGACAGGTGTTACTGTTCCAAGGCCTGTTTGTGTGGATCTATGATTTTGGACTTGGGCCTCGTTGGTTGGCTTCTATTTGCATGTCCCTGTGTGTGGTTGGCACTATGCTTGTGGGCCTAGGTGTGGGTCCGTGTGGGTCCCACATTTGTGGGTTGGTTAGTGGGAGTGATTGGTGTGGTGGGTTGTTAGCTCGTGCGGGAGGCTGGTGGTTGCATTGTGCATGCATGCATGCAACTACCACCCCTGGTGCGTATATAAGTTGTGGCTATCAACCCCTTCTTTCGCACCTCTCCTCCTCTTCCCCTGCTTCATTGGCACCTCTCCAAGCACACCACCTCTCTCTTCTTTCCTCCTCTCATTTTCCTCTCCCTCTCCCTCAACTTGCCCATCCCCACTCACTCCATCCCTCCCCCACTCATTCTTCCTCCCTCATCTCTCCCCATCTCCTCCCCAATCTATCCCCTGTTTGCTGAGCTCGAGGGTGTGTGGTGGTGTACGATGATGTGTGGCAGGGTGTGGAGCTCTGGTGAGGTGTCCCTAAGGTCTTGGAGTGGCCGAGAATGTGTGGATTCGTCGTAGTTGGTCGGAGATTAAAGTTGGATTGCCGGAGAGCTCGTTGTGGGTACACACCTCCAACCAAAGTATAGATAGCATGAAATTGGTAGAAAATGATAGGAATTCATGAAATCTAGGTAAATTTACATTCTTAGATTTTATTGTGATTTTATGAGATTTTATGGAGGTATTTATGGTGTTTTGTGACAGTGGTTGTGGTTTGGATCCTTTTGACCCTTTTGCCTTTACAAATTTATATCTTATTACATGATGAATGGATTTTGGTTTTGTTTGTTGAGATTTGGAGTAGACTCGAGGGTCTACATCTTATGTTTAATGTGAAATTTTTGGTGTATGTTCTAAGGGTCCGATCGAAGGTCCCACATTGGGCAATTTCGAAGGTTTGAGTTTTGGGTTATTTTCTAGAATTGTAGAATTCAGCATATTGAAGTGGAAACGGCATACTGAATCAGTAATTTTCGGTATACCGAATCGTTTTGGCGTGTCGATCTTTCTATTAGTTTTGGTCTTCTGGTCGATTCGGTATGCCAAATCTCTCCGATCGACCGAACCAGGAAAATTTAGCATATCGAGCCTGTTTTTCGGCATGCCGAATCAAGGCCCAATGATTTTTATAAAATGTGTTTTACATGGGATCTCGGATTGGTTTGTTTTGTCCACTTTAGATGGGATTGTGGGCCGTCAGTAATGGTCTCATGGAACACCTGATGTGCTGTTTTGTCGAGGTTTTGAATGTTTTCAAAGATACAAAATGGTTTTGAAAATGGTTTCCAAGAGATGGTCAGCCCGTTTCTGAAAATGGTTATCCTGGTTTTCTGTGTGTGGGCAAAGACATTGTGGGACCGTGTCGTCAGGACCAGGGAATGTGATGAAATTCTCGGGTGGTCAGGTACATCTCCCTGGTTGGTTGGGGGCCGAGATACCTGAGGTTGAGGGTCGTCGGGTCTTACAGGTATGAGACTCCCTGACTGTCGTCTCGGGGTTAGGGTTGTGGTTTGCAGGTTGAGGTGTCTTGTGGCATGACGGGGAGGTATGATACTCCTACTATCGCTGTAAGCACTGTGGCTCGGGTGCCGTCGGGTGTGGAGATATGACACTCCCTCCTGAGTACTATGTGGAGGACGCCTTGAGGAGGCATACCTTGTGGTGGCCAGTGCATGTGGGACATGTGCCCCATAGCTGGTAGCGTCCTGAGAGACAAGACTACCTTCCCAAGGAGGGATTGGCTTTGTGAGGGTTCTCTAGGTAGGGAGAATCATGGGACGACATGACTCCTACACAAGGTGACATGTCATGGCAGTGTAGTGCACTTCGGTGGCAACTTGAGGCCAGGTTGGTTGCCTGACATCGGGCTCCTCGACTCATTGTGTGTGGTTTTGGCCATTTAGGCCTTGCTTGTAGTTTTTGTCTGTTAGGGCCCTGTTTGTTGTTTTGGCTAATGTGGACCTTGTTTGTGGGATTTTAATGAAATGATTTGCGAAATGAATTTAAAGGAAAATTAATTATAATTTTATTTTTCTACCGTTTTCATGGGGTGCATGTTGGGTGACTATTGTCACTCACACTTTTCTCATATTTTTGAGTTGCAAGTGCAGGCATGCGATGAGTTTAGCTTAATGCATATAGTTCAGAGTCTCGTAGCCACACACACAAGTTCCTAGTAGTTGATATTTTCTATTTAGCTTGTAATTTCTTGTATTTTCTTTAATTTAGTTTAAATTGTTATGGGAAATTTGAGGTGTGATAGTGCGCCACTGCTGCCGTCGCCATAGGAGGAGAGGAAAAGGAAGATGTCTGGCTGATAGTACACATAGAGAGAGAGAGAGAGAGAAGGCCAATGTTTGTTCAAGGTACACACCCTTGTTTAATTTCATTTTTGGATTCCAAAATTCTTAGTAGGGATCATGGTAGTGTGTTTGAGGTATGTAAATGTCCTAGTATTTTTTGAGAATTTTTGTAGAATTTTGAGTGGCTTAAATGGCATCTGAGGTCACTGTGCACACGCATAGTGACCGAATGTGAAGAAATGCGACATCTGATGATCCGTACATCAGATCCTTGTATTTATACCAAATTGTAGAACTCATCAAGATCTTCAATTTGACATATTATTTTTGATTTTTGGATACCTGTAGTGAGAGAAATCTATGTTTGAAATCTCGGATGAATAGTGAATAGTGAATAGTGGCTGTGAGTTTTGATTTGGCATTTCTCAAGCTATGTTTGTTGGATTTTGATAATTTTTGTTCTATACTGTAAAGCTCGTCAATATCTTCAATTTAGTAACTTGTTTTGATTTTTAGTGCAAGAATGGATTTTTAGTCGCAAAAATTTAATTGTTGATAACTGAGACGTGCTCGGGCGTCGTTTGGAGAAGAAGATGAATAGTAATTGGGCATTTTGCATTTTATTCCTCAAATTTTGTAGAAATTATTTCTATTACCCTAGCCTTATGTAATAAAATTGCATTTTAGTTGCTAAACTTTTATATAATTGCAGATCAGTCCCTAAGTTTGGGAAAGTTGTTGTTGGGTCCTTGGACTTTGCTGAAATTACACTTCAGTCCTTAACTTTTATATTTTATTACTTTTAAACCCTCAAAATTTATGTAAATTGCATATGCAGCCTTAGAGACTTATTTTGGTTAGTTTTGGATATAATTAATGTTATATTAATACTATAGGCCTCTCTAGCATAAAAATAATTAGGTAAATCATTAGAGGCAAGTTAGGGACAACCTAAAATGCATTAGCAAGACCCCACTAAGTGTAATTTAGCCTAAAAGACTTTACGACCTAGAAATACTAGGTTTTCCCCGTAATAGCTTAGATGGACTCTTGGATTAATGTTTAGCCCCAAGATTCGATGTTGGATAGTTTTTGGTGTGGTGCATTGAATTAGGTATTCAGTGGCACTATTTGGGTGTAGGTTGTATTAAAGTTTGGTCTTGTAAGTCAAGTGGGATTTCAAGGCTATATTTTGTGGTATTATTTTAATGGTTTTTGAAATGATCCTGAGAAAAGATTTTGAAAAGAAAGTGTATAGTTTGTGAAAGACTTTGGAAACTCATAAATGCTTTGAGAAGTGGTTTTCAAAGGATTTGGAAAAGACAGTTATAAGTCTATGGTTTTTCACAGGCTTCCTTATGCAGTGTTTTGCATGGTTTTCAATGATGCTTTTAAAATGTTTTTGAAATAGTTTTCCAAAAGAGTTTTGGAAAAAGAAATGCAAAGTTTTGCAAAGAATTTATAAAAGATTTTTTGTGGATTTTTGTCTATAGTGATACCAAGAGGTTGAAACAAGTGTGTGTCGTATCCTAGAGGTATGATACTTCTTGATTGTTGTTCACGAGGTCGAGGCCAAGGTCTGTTGGTTGAGGTACTAGCTAAACTTGGAGGTATGATACTCCGCTTGTTCCGAGTATCGATGACCCAAGGTACTGACTATATGTAGTGGTATCATGGTAGCAGACCCAAGAGGTATGAGACCTCTATGTAGCTGGACGTGATACCCTAGCCAGTGGGGGCACCGAGACTAGTAGGAACCACGTAGCCAAAAGACCATATTGATGGAGGTTGCTAAGCTTTTGTGATTGTGGTACGAAATGGCCTTGAGGTGAAAGAGAGCTGAGCTTTCCCTTAGTACCGGTGTTGGCTGGGTGTAAGGTAGGAGGCCTTAGGTTCTTGGGCACCAAGGGGTGTTGTGAGGATGCACACTATGTGTGTGCTATATGTAATATAGTGAGACTTGTGAGTCAAGGTAGTTGGACTTCTACACGTAATGGTTCATTGCGACAGTATAGTTGAGAGAAGTAGGATTCTCCAGTAGCTGTTTGTGGCTAGTGTCAGTTGCTTGGCACCAAATAGCACGACACAGTGTTGAGGGTCCTACTGCAGAGGTAGCGACGCTGGGACAGGCAAGCTGTGGTTGTCCATGGTAGTGCAGTGGGTTCGGGGTTCTTGTAACCTATGACTGCTTGTGGCTAGTGCTTGTTGTTTTGTTGCACCATGAGTGGTATTGTGACTTACTTGATATACAGATTTGGGTAGTTTTTTGAGATATGAATTTTATGAGATTTTGGAGCAGTAGCTCCATGTTTGATATGGCTTTCTGTGGTTTTGGAGCTAAGACTCCATGTTGGCTTTTATGTGTTGTTGTTTGGGCGTTCTGGACACTAGTGAGGGCGTTGGTTGTCTGATCTACTCAAAGAGTGTGTGGGATTAGGCTATGTGCATAAAGGTTTTAAAAGGCATACATATGGTTTTGAAAAGAAAGAAAATAAAATGGCTTTTAAAAGGCATGTTTTTAAAGAGTTTGTTGCTTGCTAGGTAATCGTAAATTACCAATTATAGTGCAATGGCATCTACGAGAGATGCCAGAGTTGTATGTGAGTTTAGGTGGGGTGTGTGTTGGGTGACCTTTCAGTAGTCACTCACATGTGTTTGTTTTGGTGTTTTTCGTAGATACAAGATAGAGGTAGGAGTTTACTAGTGCATGAAGAACTAGAGTCACTTTGCTATACATCAGGGATCCTAGTGAGAGTTTAGTAGTTTAATTTTATTTCAGTTATAGTATTTTATTTATGTTGCTTATAATTGGATTTAGTTCATAGCTAATATAAAAAAAATTGTAACTAGGTTGAGAGGTAATGACTTGGGGTCAGGGTACTTATAAAGACTCTAACTAAAGAAAAAGATAAAGAGAAGACTCCCTCCCCCCTCGTAAGCCATGCATTGTCCTTAATGTATGCAATAAATGATATGATCAATAAAATAAAGTAACGTTAGAACAATGATACCTGACTTGGGATGGAGTGCTTCTACTGCTAAGAAAAGGAACATTATGTACAGTTTATACATATATACATGATATGACCATTACTTACCCAAGATACTGAGGATTACGAAGAGCCATGCCCTCACCTTCCTTTTTAGTGGATAATTCTAAGAATAGTTTGAGACATTGTCCATTGACTTCGAAAACTTTTCCATTCTTTTGATTTTCAATTTCCTCAACTCCATGGGGGTAGTTCACTTTGACCAAAAATGTGGTCTTTTCTTGATCCTCAAGAGTTATGGAAATCTAGTAACAACCAGAGTATCCATCAAGAAAACATTGATACTCATGTTTGGCTAACTGCTCTAACAGTTGGTCAATGAATAGCAAAAGAAAGTGGTCTTTCCTAGTTTCCGTGTTAAGCTTCCTATAATCAATGCATATTCGCCAATCTATTTGTATGTGAGTGGGGATCAATTCATTGCTCTTATTTTGGATCACAATAATTCCAAATTTCTTTGGAACTACTTAATCATGGCTAACCTTGGAGATGTCAGAGATGGGATAAATGATCCCATCATCAAGGCATTTCAATATGTCTTTCTTTACCACTTCCTTCATGATTGGATTTAATCACCTTTATGGGTCTCTAGTCAGTTGAGCCTCTTCTGTTAAATGGATCCTATATTGAGCAATTGTTGGGCTTTTCCCCTTAATGTTAGCCATGGTCTAACCTCTGAATTCCTTGCTTTTCATAAGAATAGTCAGCAATTCTACTTCTTGCTATCAAGACAAGTTTGATGTAATGATAATAGGAAGGGTCTAAACTTTTCCTAGGTAAGCATATTTGAGGTTTTTTAGAAGAGGTTTGAGCTCCAGTGTGGATGGCTTAAGCATTGGTCTAAGCTCAGTAACAATAGGCTCAGGAGGAGGGGTGTGTCAACCATTAGACTTGCGAGTTTTTATTTGGGTTGGACAACTAGCTTTATTAATAATCATTAACTCATCCTCAATTGTTCTCTTAGATTTTTGGTCAAAATCTTCAGAGTCATGCTTGATTTCTTACTTTGAAAAATTGTCACTCAAGTTACCTTCAAATATTTCATTTGATTCCTACCCTTATTTGTTATCTAAATTAAAAATATTCAATGTAATGGTCAAGTCTCCATAACTTAACCTCATGGAACCATTCCGATAATTAATTAAGGCATTGGAAGTAGCAAAAAATGGTCGGTATAGGATAAATAGACTCTAGCCTTTGACATTGGTCAGGGGTTGGGTTTCTAGGATTACAAAGTCTACGGGATAAACAAAGTCCTTAACGTAGACTAAAACATCCTCAACCATCCCCATTCGTGTCTTATAGGATCTATCAGCTAATTGTATGATCACATCAATTTTCTTCATTTCTCCTAGCTTTAATTGTTGATATACTAAATATGGTAACATATTAATGCTAGCCCCTAGATCTAGAAATCCCTCCATGATCCTTGTTATTTATTGTTTTGTGACATCTAGGTCTAATTATCCATTATTAATTGTAAACCATGTGATTAATTGTAATATTAAATAACTGGTTTATTAATAGAGAATCTATTGTTTCTTGTGATTGTGAGATTTTGGTTTGTTTCCTGTGCACCTATTTGAGATTTGGGACCAATGTGGGGCTCGATTTGGGGATGCACAGTTGCCTCAGTTTGCGTGCTTGTCTTTTCTTCTTTTTCTTTCCTTCTTTTTCCCCTCTCTTTTTCTTTCTCCCTCACAAGCCACCCCATCCCGTCTTCTTCTTCTTCCCCTTTCCCCACCCGTGCCACCAAGAGACGGCAGCCCGTGCCTCCCCGTCTCTTTCGACATGATGGGTGGACAGTGCCACATGGGTGGAGGCGGAAATAAAGAGGAGGGGAGATTAAGAGGGGGAGAGGCGAGTGGAAGATGAAGGACTGAGACACGAGAGAGAAGAAGGAGAGGAAGAACTACGCGCGGCAGAGGAGGTAGTGGTTTGTGTGGTTCGCCGGTGGAAAAGGCTTCGCTAGGGTGGGAGGAGCTTGCCGAAGTTGGGGAGGCTCGCCAGAAGAGGTACATGGCTCCTCTTCTCCCCCGTTCTCTTCTTTCAGCTTAATGGGTTAAAAGCATGAAAATGGTGTAAAATGCATGTAAAATCATAGAAAAATAGTAGAATTGATGAGAATGAGTTGAATAGCATGTAAACATAGATATCATGCGGTTAGGATGGAAATTGGTAGGGTTATGCAAGGTTTTTGGATGAAGGCTATAGTAGTCGTTTTTGAGCTCCATCCCTTTGTGATTTTCATGTGGATTGTATAGTGTATGGATTGATGAATGGTTTGTGAGGTTTTGAAGTAGACTCAATGGTCTACACACCATGATTTACTCGTATTTTATGATATGTGTTTGGGGGGTCCATCAGAGGCTCCCAGTTCCAGCGAATTCAAGGGATGGAACAGGGGAGGTGTCTTGGTTTCGGGCAATTCGACATGTCGAACTGGGTTTGACTTACCGAATCCCTGTCAGATTAAGCCAGGATACCTAGTTTCGGTAGCTCGAAATCACCCGATTGATCAAAACAGAGATTTTTGATATACCGAAAATGTTCGGTGTATCGAACCAAGGATTTTCGGTGTGCCGAACGTGATTTTCGGCCTGCCAATTTTGTGTTGGTCCTAGTATATATAAATGTGATTATAAAATGAAAGAAAAAGGTTTTAAATGGGCAATGGTCATGTGTTAGTGGTGTTTTCCCCATGTAAATGGCATGGAGGAATGTGGGACCCAAATAAGTGTATTTGGGAATAGTATTGGGTTTAAAGCCCTAATAATGAATAAAAGTGATTGGATGTATGGGTTTTGAGTAAATATGGACATGAGACCCAATTTACAATTTTAAAGCATGATTTTGAGTTGGGACCCTAGATGAGGGTCAGGTGTAGCATGGGAAAAATTCCTACAACCAAGAACATGAAATGAAAATGGTTTTTAAAAGGAAAACTTAAAGAGTTTTGAAAATAAAACATTAATAATGTGTTAAGGAACCACAGGGGTTGGTATCAACAATGTGGTAGGAGTATAAGGCTCCAATGAAAGCAATTGTCAGATACGACTGTGGTTGCCGAGCTTGAGACGTGGTAGGCTGAGCCTAGGTTATTGAACCTAGTTGTTCGAGTCACCGATGGTGTAGGCTAAGCCTAGGTCATCGAACCTAGTTGTTCGGGTCACTGATGGGATGTCAAATAAAGACGTATCCCAGTGCATATATGAAAGAGATTGAGGCCAATTGGCCAGGGCGGTGGCATCCCGCACGGAGAATTTCACAGCGGCAGTGCAGGGAGGTAGGGGAAATGATGTCCTCGCCTACTACTTGTATGCCTGGTTACCCCAGATCACAGTAACATCAATAAAGAAAAAGTGGAAATGAATAAGAAAAGAATGTGATTTTGAGAAACGGGAAGAAATGTGGTTTGGCTAGGATTGGACTTATGAATGGTCCTAAAATCTTGGAATAAAATAATGATTGTGTTTTAACCATTACCAGCCAGTATTTATGATTTTGGTTTTAAGCCCGAGAGGCATTGTGTTTTAGGTTGGATCTGGTTGGAAATGTGGTTTCTCAAGATATGAGTTTTGAAAGGGGTTTTGGTCTTGGAAAGAAATCCCAAGCGATAAAAAAAAAGATGAGTTTTGAGAAAGAATGTGGTTTTGGAAACAATTTTCAGATATTTCAAAAGAAAATAAACTAATGTTTTAGAATGAATTTTCAAAAAAAAAAACAAGTTTTATAAACTAAAAGCTGTGGTTTTAGTAATGTTGCCTGATTTTGTTGTTTGTGTGTTTGGGGCACGTACTGGGTGACTTAAATGTCACTCATGAGTGCTTCGTTTGGTTTTCAGGTGCAGATCGTATGCAGTTGAGTTCCGGTGCCAGAGTTGGAGCTTCTAGCTGCACATCGTTTCCTGAAGGTGAGCCATAGTTACAGTTATTTAATTTTACTGTAATTAGTATAATTTTGCTTATGATACTATGATTTAAGTAACGTACCAGGATCCAGGGCATTATAGAGTTGTATCAAAGCTAAGGTTACACTTAGTGCACCAGCTTTGTGATGTCCGGTCTAGTGGCTCCTTAGGACTACACAATAAAGAGTCGTGCACCTGAATTTTTGGGTTGTTGTGTTTTATTGTGTTGGCGGGAAGATGTCTCGCTGAGGCCGCAACCGTGGCAAGGCCCCTGTGCCTGACTCCGAGATGGGAGAGGGTAGCGCATGGAGGGGTATGAGACAAGAGTATGATGAGATGATGCAGGGTTTCGCCCAGTCCTTCGGTAGCAACAATCGAAATGAGGCGAAGGGAGACCCATGGATTAAGCAGTTCCGCTAGCTAGGCACTCCAACTTTTGATGGGTGCGACACACCAGAAGAGTGTGAGGCTTGGTTCCTTGAGGTGGAGAAGATCCTAGAGGGGATCGAGTGTCCAACAGAGAAGTGGGTCCAGATTGCGACATTTCAACTCAAGGGTGCTACGGGTTAGTGGTAGAGGACAGTGTGCCGCACCAAATTTCCAATGCAGACCTGCTGATGATCTCTTGGGAAGAATTCTGAGAGGTGTCCTATGAGAGGTTTTTCCCTGAACATGAGAGGGGTAAGTTGGATCGAGAATTCAGGAACCTGAAGCAGGGAAGCCAGACTGTGGCTGAAT
This sequence comes from Posidonia australis, assembly GCA_024699735.1. Classification (NCBI taxonomy): domain Eukaryota; kingdom Viridiplantae; phylum Streptophyta; class Magnoliopsida; order Alismatales; family Posidoniaceae; genus Posidonia; species Posidonia australis. Next base: position 15,678 of record JAMKQA010027494.1, read on the forward strand.
ATGTGTCATCATTCATTCGGCTAGAGAAATTCTCTCAGGCTGTAATTTCTGAGAAGAACAGAGCCAAGAGGTTCATGGAGGAGCTGAATCCTATGCTGAGATCCAGAGTTATTGGCTTCAGATGTCAGACCTTAGTGGATGTTGTTAGCTCACAAGCCGCTACAAGGAGATCGTAGGCTGTTCCAGGAAGAGAATCCTAAGAAGGAAAAGGGGAGAAAGTCGGTCTCTCGACCCTCCATTTCTCGACTGTCAATGACTAGAGTGCCAGGGAGTTCTGGCAGCTCTAGGAAGAAGCAGAAGCAACGGCCTACATCTGGTAGAGAAGAGAGTGTGGGTTTCAACCATGCAGGGTCCAGCAACTGCCCATAGGTTGGACCATGTCACGTTTATGGCAAGAAGGGGCATGTAGCGGCGCAGTGTTGGCATAGTAGAGGAACTTAGACAATGTAGTATGCTACAACTATGGGAAGTCCGGGCATTACAAGAAGGACTGTCCTAGTCAATCGAAGCCAGTAAGAGATGCGCCACGTCAGCCTACCAAGGGAAGAGTATTCTCCATTGCTGCCCTAGATGATGGTCCATCTGGATATATGGTGGATGGTGAGAACTAGCACGGCTGTGTGACTTAATTCTTGTCTTGTAATGAGGGATCCTGGATGTGATCAACACTGTCTTATATTATGATTATGATTATGGTGTGTTGATTATAGGATCTTTTCTTGTGGCTGACCGGATGGCCCGAGTCTTGTTCGACTCTGGGAGTTCAATTTCTTTTGTCTCAAAGTCATTTGCTTCTAAGATTGGGACTAGGCCAGCCAGATTGGCATTCCACCTGGATGTCGTCACTCCATTGGGAGAACACAGTCTAGCATGGAGGTATTTGAGACCCGTTGATATTCAGCTAAGGGATAGGAATTTTCAAGCCAATTTGATTCTAATGGACATGTAGGATTATGATGTCATCCTAGGAATGGACTAGCTGGCACAACATTCAACCGTGATAGATTGTGCGATGAGAAGAGTGCTGGCAGAGTGTCCAAGCCAAGGCTAGTGTATGGTACAGGGCACTAGACTGGGTGAGCCTGGAAAAGTGATTTCTGCTATCAAGGCCTATCATCTTTTGGCAAGAGGTAGTGTGGGCTATTTGGCCTGTGTGACAGTTTCTACTTTGCTAGTGGTCATGATTCAGGACTTGCCAGTGGTGCAGGAATATCCTGATGTTTTTCTAGAGGAATTGCCTGGAATGCCACCGCATAGGGAAATGGAGTTTGTGATTGATTTGGTGCCAAGATTAGGTCCTATTTCCAAGGCTCAGTACAGGATGGCACCTACTGAGTTAAGGGAGCTTTGGAATCAGCTATAAGAACTAATGGATAAGGGATTCATCCGTCCCAGTGTCTCACCTTGGGGAGCACCAGTTCTGTTTGTTAAGAAGAAGGACGGTTCACTTCGGCTTTACAGAGACTAGCAGATGCTGAACCAAATCACTGTGAAGAACAAGTATCCACTGCCTAGGATTGATGATTTGTTCGACCAGTTACAGGGAGCATCGGTGTTTTCCAAGATAGATTTGAGATCTGGATACCATCAGTTGAGGATCAGTGAGCCAAATGTGCAGAAGACAGCCTTTCGCACTCGTTATGGACATTTTGAGTTCTTGGTTTTGCCATTCGGGTTGACGAATGCTTTGGCTGCTTTTATGGACCTGATGAATAGGGTATTCAGGCCCTATTTCGATCAGTTTGTGGTCATCTTCATGGATGATGTTCTGGTGTATTCTCCAGATGTTCAGACCCACAGGAGGCATTTAAGGATCGTACTGAAGACATTAAGGCAGCATCAGCTTTATGCCAAGTTCTCCAAGTGCGAGTTTTGGCTGAAGGAGGTGTCCTTCCTTGGTCATATTATTTCAGGGGAAGGCATTAAAGTAGATCCAGCCAAAATGGAGGCTGTGAGCAGTTGGGCCAGACCGAAGATAGTAACTGAGATTAGAAGCTTTCTCAGCCTGGCAGGATATTATAGGAAATTCATCCAAGATTTCTCCAAAATTGTTGCACTATTGACCAGATTGACCAGAAAGGAAGTGCATTTTGCCTAGGATTGGCAGTGCGAGGAAAGCTTCAATGAGTTGAAGGCTCGTCTAGTATCAGCTCCAGTCTTGACCTTGCCCTCTGGCAGTGGCGGTTTCACAGTCTATAGTGATGCCTGTGGAACTAGTTTAGGGTGTGTGTTGATGCAGCATGGTAGGGTGGTGGCGTATGCCTCACGCTAGTTGAAAGATCATGAGAAGAATTATCCCACCCATGATTTAGAAATGGCAGTTGTTGTGTTCGCCTTAAAAATTTGGAGGCATTATTTATATGGCGAATAGTTTGAGGTGTACACAGATCACAAGAGTCTAAAGTACATCTTTACTCAAAAGAATTTGAACCTGAGACAGAGGCACTGGGTGGAGTATATTACGGATTATGATTTCAGTTTATCGTACCACCCAGGGAAAGAAAATGTGGTTGTAGATGCTCTGAGCAGGCACACTCATATCATGGCTAGTCTGATGATTTGTGAATGGAAATTGTTAGAAGGACTAGTGGAGTGCAAGCCTCAGAGACAGTCTCAGGGAACTGCTTGAGTGATGTTGGCCAATTTGTTTGTTCGCTCGAGGATGATCGAGGCAATAGTCACAGCTCAGTAATATGTTTCTTTTGTGTCACATGTCTGGAGGAAGCTGGAGGCTGGTAATACCCCTCACTTTTCAGTTGGGGTAGACAATGGGTTGAGGTATGATTTGAGATTATATATGGCTCAAATAGAGGAAACCAACAATAGTCTGTTGGATGAAGCTCACTGCTCCAGATACACTATCCATCCAGGAAGCACCAAGATGTATAAAGGCCTGAAGAGGAATTTTTTGTGGCCTAGGATGAAGAGAGAGATTGTTGAGTATGTGGCAAAGTGTGCAACTTGTCAAATGGTGAAAATAAAGCACTAGATGCCCAGAGAGACTTTGCAACCTCTGGACGTTCTAGTGTGGAAATGGGAAAATGTGTCGATGGATTTTGTGACGGGTTTGCCATGAACCTGAAGAAAGAATGATACAGTTTGGGTGATAGTTGATCACCTTACAAAATCGGCACATTTCTTGCCAATGAGGGTGAATCTTCCTTTAGCGAAGTAGGCAGAGTTGTATGTGGATGATATTGTGAGATTGCATGGTGTCCCAGTGTCTATTGTGTCTGACTGATACACGAGATTTACATCGAGGTTCTAGGGAGCTCTATAGGAGGCATTTGGCACGGTGTCGAACTTTAGTACTACCTTTCACCCCCAAACAGATGGTTAGATGGAGAGGACCATTCAAACACTAGAGGACATGCTGAGGGCCTGCGCCATGGACTTTGGAGGTAGCTTGAAGGATCACTTACCTCTAATTGAGTTTGCATATAACAACAGTTACCATGCCGATATTGGTATGGCTCCATATGAGGCATTGTGTGGCAGACCCCGCAGGACACCCACTTGCTGGAGTGAGGTGGGTGAGAGATAGTTAGATGGGTCCAAGATCGTACAGTAGTACGAGGGCAAGGTGGATTTTATCAAGAAGAGGTTGTTGTCTGCCCAGAGCCGGTAGAAGAGCTATGCTGATAGGAGGCGGAGACCTCTGGAATTCGAGGTAGGAGACTTTGTATTCTTGAAGGTGTCACCAACCAAGGGTGTGATGTGATTCGGTAAGAGAGGCAAGTTGAGCCCAAGATACATTGGACCGTACCAGATTATCAAGAGGGTTGGTGAGGTGACATACAGACTAGATCTGCCTCCAGAGTTGGCTGGTGTACATAACACCATCCATGTATCAAGGTTGAGGAAGTATTTGGCCGATGTGTCCTAGGTGATACCAGTGCAGCCAGAGGAGTTGCAGGAGGACCTATCTATGGTTGAGAATGCAGTTCAGATACTGGATAGAAAAGAGCAAGTCCTCAGGAATAAAGTGGTTCCATTGGTATTAGTTTAGTGGCAACACCATGGTATAAAGGAGGCTACTTGAGAGTGTGAGGTGGACATCCAGAGACAGTACCCCTATTTGTTTATTTAGAGATGAATTTCGAGGATGAAATTCTTTGTAAGGGGGTAGGATGTGACATCTGGGCCTAATTATCCATTTTGAATTGTAAACCATGTGATTAATTGTAATATTGTCTAAATAGTTTATTAATGGATAATCTATTGTTTCTTGTAATTGTGGGATTTTGGTTGGTTTCCTAAGCACCTATTTGAGATTTGGGACCAATGTGGAGTCCTATTTGGGAAAGCACAGTTGCCTCAGTTTGCGTGCTTGTCTTTTCTTCTTTTTCTCCTCTCTTTTTCTTTCTCTCCCTCACGAGCCACGCCAACTCATCTTCTTCTTCTTCCCCTTTCCCCACCCATGCCACCAAGAGACGGCGGCCTGTGCCTCCCCATCTCTTCCGACATGATGGATGGTCGACGCCATGCAGGTGGAGGCGGAGATAAAGAGGAGAGGAGATTGAGAGGGGGAGAGGGGAGTGGAAGAGGAATGACTGAGACACGAGAGAGAAGGAGAGAAAGAACTACGCGCGACAAAGGAGGTGGTGGTTTGTGTGGTTCGTCGGGGTGGGAGGAGCTCGTCGAAGTTAGGGAGGCTCGTCAGAAGAGGTACGTGGCTCCTCTTCTCCCCTGTTCTCTTCTTTCAGCTTAATGGTTTAAAAGCATGAAAATGGTGTAAAATGCAAGTAAAATCATAGAAAAATAGTAGAATTGATGAGAATGAGCTGAATAGCATGTAAACGTAGATATCATGTGGTTAGGATGGAAATTGGTAGGGTTATGCAAGGTTTTTGGATGAAGGCTATAGTAGCTGTTTTTGAGCTCCATCCCTTTGTGATTTTCGTGTGGATTGTATAATGTATGAATTGATGAATGGTTTGTGGGGTTTTGAAGTAGACTCAATGGTCTACACCGCATGATTTACTCGTATTTTATGATATGTGTTTGGGGGGTCCACCGGAGGCTCCCATTTCTGGAGAATTCAAGGGCTGGAACAGGGGAGGTGCCCTGGTTTCGAGCAATTTGACATGCCAAACTAGGTTCGACATACCCAATCCCTATCAGATTAAGCCAGGATACCTTATTTCGGTAGGCTGAAATCACCAGGTCGAGCGTAACAAGGATTTTCGGTATACCAAAAATGTTCGGTGTACTGAACCAGGGATTTTCAGTGTATCCAACCTCATTTTCGGTCTACCGATTTTGCCCTGGTCCTAGTATATATAAATGTGATTATAAAATGTTAGAAAAAGGTTTTAAATGGGCGGTGATCATGTGTAAGTGGTGTTTTCTCCATGTAAATGGCATGGAGGAATGTGGGATCCAAATAAGTGTATTTGAAAATGGTTTTGGGTTTAAAGCCCTAATAATGAATAAAAGTGATTAGATGTATGGTTTTTGAGTAAATATGGGCATGAGACCCAATTTTCGATTTTAAAGCATGGTTTTTCATGATTTTGAGTTGGGACCCTAGATGAGGGTCAGGTGTTGCTTGGGAAAAGATTCCTGCAACCAAGAGCATGAAATAAAAATGGTTTTGAAAAAGGAAAACTTAAAGAGTTTCTAAAATAAAACACTAACAATGTGTTGAGGAATCACAGGGTTTGGTGTCGACAATGTGGTAGGAGTATGAGGCTCCAATGAAACCAATTGTCAGATACGACTGTGGTTGTCGAGCTTGAGACAGTGTAGGCTGAGCCTAGGTCATTGAACCTAGTTGTTTGGGTCACCGAGATCGTGACGGTATACCCTAAGCCTAGGTTATTGAACCTAGTTGTTCGGGTCACCGACGGTGTAGGCTGAGCCTAGGTCATTGAACCTAGTTGTTTAGGTCACCGATGGGACGTCAGATAAAGACGTATCTCCGTGCATATATGAAAGAGATTGAGGCTAATTGGCTGGGGCAGTGGCTTCCCACACAGGGAATTTCACCGTGGTAGTATAGGGAGGTAGGAGAAATGATGTCCTCGCCTACTGCTTGTGTGCCTGGTTACCCCTGATCACAATAACATCAATAAAGAAAAAGTAGAAATGAATAAGAAAAGAATGTGATTTTGAGAAATGGGAAGAAATGTGGTTTGGCTAGGATTGGACTTATGAATGGTCCTAAAATCCTGGAATAAAATAATGATTGTGTTTTAACCAGTTACCAGCCAGTATTTATGATTTTGGTTTTAAGCCCGAGAGGCATTGTGTTTTAGGCTGGATCTGGATGGAAATGCGGTTTCTCAAGATATGAGTTTTGAAAGGGGTTTTGGTCTTGGAAAGAAATCCCAAGCAATAAAAAGAAAGATGAGTTTTGAGAAAGAATGTGGTTTTGAAAACAATTTCCAGATATTTTAAAAGAAAAAAAAACGAAATGATGTTTTAGAATGAATTTCCAAAAAGAAGAAAACGTTTTATAAACTAAAAGCTGTGTTTTTAGTAATGTTGCTAGATTTTGTTGTTTGTGTGTTTTAGACACGTACTGGGTGACTTAAATGTCACTCACGCATGCTTTGTTTGGTTTTCAAGTGCAGATCGTGTGCAGTCGAGTTCCAGTATGGAGTCGGAGCTTCTAGCCGCACATCGTTTCCTGGAGGTGAGCCATAGTCACAGTTATTTAATTTTATTGTAATTAGTGTAATTTTGCTTATGATACTATGATTTAGGTAACGTGCCCAGGTCTAGGGCGTTACATGTTTGCTGCTTGCTATGTCTGTCTTTGGTTGTTTGTTATTGCTTGAAATTGTTTGTTGCTATTTGTTGGTTGTTGGCATCTTGTCTTTTGTTGGTCCTTTGTTTTGTTTGGTTGCTCTTGTTATTATTGTTGCTTGTGAGGGAGGATGCTTGCAGCTCCGTCCTCCCGTTGTTGCATCTGGGTGAAGCGAGAGGCTTCCCAGATGTGTGTTGTTTGTTGTCTTTGTCTAGTTTTGTTTGCTTTTGTGTAGGTGTGGAGGAGGCTTGAGTTCCATTCTCCTATCATTGTTTCTAGAAGACATAGTGGGCCCCCAGACAGCGGTTGTTGTGTGGTCGTTGCTTCTAGGTGACCAAGTGGATCCCCATTTGCTTCTTATTTGTTTGTTGCTAGGCTGTTGTTCCTAGGCGATTTAGTGGGTTCCCAAGTATTTGTTTCTTGTGTAGTTATTTGGTTGTTTCTCTCTGGCCAACATGATGGGTCCCTAGATGTTTGTTACTTGTTGCTTGCTTGCTTGATTTCTCTTGGGAGACTTTGGTGAGTTCCTAGAGATGTATTGTTTGTTATGTGTTGTTTGGAGCACCCTGTTTGGATGCTCAGTTTAGATATGGATTGGGTGGCTTGGTGCCATTGGAGTAGTGGAGACTCTTCACCGATCTATTTTCTTCTAGGGTATCCTATTATGGACACCTGAATTGTTTGTTATTGGGGTGTGAGTTGAGATACCTACTTTGTTTCTTGTTTCTTGGTGGGTTGAGTGGTGTTGCACTATTCGATCTGTGGAGATTCTTTCTCCTATGTCTTCTCTGGGAAGGTTTTGACCAAGTTGTGCATTAGAGTGGCACAACAGAAGCATGGTGGGGGCCTAGTAATGTCTGGTCATTCAGGTGTTTTAGCGTGTCAACCTAGGGAGCTTAGGGTCTTTTGCAACTCTGAGAGACACTATTGTGGTTTGCTGTTGGGGATTTTGTGTCCGGAAAGGACCTCCAACCATGGCAAGATAGAGTTTGGCTTAGTGAAAACCGTGTTTTGGGTGTCATTTCGGACCTTGATGGGGTGAAACAGCTTAGTAAAGCATAGTTTTCATCTATTGGTTCATGACTTTTGGGCCACATTGCCTCATTCGTTGTCTGGAGTCGTGAAATTTACATCCGAAGTTGGTACCCTAGGTCTTTTGCCTTGAGAATTTCAAGGACAAAATTCCTTTAAGGGCGTTAGGATGTAACGACCCAAACTCAAGATGGTATTTTAACTAGCTAATTATTCTGGATTTCAAGGTCACCTGCATACTGGTACCGCATACTAGTATCGCAGATGGGTACCGTGGTCTAGATGCACGGGAATTTCCATGATTTTTAACTCAGAACTTAAGTCACATTCTATGGATCCAACATTGTGCTCAAGCTTCAGACGTCGTGTCCTAGTGTCTTGAGTTCAAAATACCATATGGAAGCCTTGAGGTTTTGTTCTATTGCGATGGAAGCTTGTTGGTGCACCACAACAGCTGTTTCCCTTTGTCACGGGCCACTCAAGCTATAGGTGGTTGTGCAGCTGCTGGTTGAGTGCTCGTAACCTAGCTCACACAAGGCATTGACCTAGAGGGTACTTGTCATGTGCTTTCGGAGTTGGCATGCAGGTTTATTAAGTTGTGGACTCGTGGTTGGGTGCCCGCATCTACAACCACCAACAAATGCTCAGGTTTCCTCTTTAGCTCTCGATTCTCGTGGGACAGCTCATTCCCGTCTTAGGCTTAAAGGACAATGAAGAGGAGATGAGCATGTGGTGAGGACCTACGAGTTTTGTAACACCCTAATTTCGAGCATGCTACCAAGATCACAGTATCATAAGTAAAATTACACTAATTACAACAATAATTAAATAACCGTAACTAAGGCTCACCTCTAGGAAACAATGTGCGGCTAAAAGCTCCTACTCCGACACCAGAACTCAGCTACACACGATCTACTCCTGAAAACCAACCAAAGCATGCGTGAGTGACATCTAAGTCACCCAGTACGCACCCCAAACACAACAGCAAAAAATCTAGAAAACGCTAGAAATACAACTTTTAATTTATAAAACTTGGTTTCCTTTAAAAATCCAGTTTTGAAATATCATTTTCTTTTCCTTTGAATTCACTTGAGAATTTGCTCCCAAGACTATGCTTTTCTCAAAACTCACTTTTCATTTCTTTTTAAAACATTTGGAATTGTTCTAAAACCACATTCTTTCCAAAACTCATTTTTCTTTCTTCTTATACTTTTTCAAAAAACGGATCACTTCATCCTTCAATCCCATTGGCTTACATAGATCTAAGTGTGCACCCTAACATATTGGGACCATCACACCCCTATCCCAACACCTAAACGCTAAGCCTATTGTAAACACCCCAATTTTCTGTTTTTGCAGGATGGAGATATGGTGGTTGAGTTTTTACTTAACCTAGGCCATTTAATTCATGGAAACCCAATTGGGCCCATGAAGGCCCATTAAACCCTAGTTAAGCCCATTTGGGCCCACAAGACTATCTTAGGCCTATTTGACATCATGGAAGCTCATTTAGCCCATTCCGCCCTAATTGGGCCCACAAAGCCCACATAGGCCCATTAAACCCAATCTGAGCCCATTATGGCCCATCAAATCGATTTAGGCCCATTTAACTCTTTTTAAGCTCATTCAACTTGTTTGGGCCCATGTGGGCCCACATAGGCCCATAGAGGCCCATGAAGCCCACTTAGGCCCATTGAGTCCAATTGAGTCCACCTTGGCCCCAAAGCCTATAATAGCTCAGTCCACATTTCCTTTTTCTCTCTCAAATCAACATTTCATTTTCTCCTCATTATTTCCCAAAGTTTTTCAACTAAGTTCTCCAAACTTCACAAAATTTTACCAAAGAACAAAATTCACCCACTGATTGAACCCATTCTCCACCAAACTTCATGAAATCAACCTGATCAGCCTCTAAGCCACGGATCCAGCCTAGTACAGCATGAAGTCAGAGCTCCCTCAACCACCAGATGGCTCGCCGAAGAAGCCAAGATTGTCGTCCATCTCTGTCGGCGAGCAAGGGAGCAGACCAGAGCGCGTGGGGGACAGCCATTCGCTGTCTGTTGAGTTGGCATAAAGGCGATCGGAGGTGGTTATGCCCATTCCGTTGTGTGTCGCGCGCCCTTCCAAAATCTTCTGTTGGGTTCCAGCAGTCTATAAAACGAGGAGGAGAGCTCACGGCAGGAAAAAAAGACAGACCTGGAGCACAGAGAGCCACAGAGAATTCAGAGAGAAACAGAGAGAGAAGGGACACCAAGAGAGAAGCGGAGAGGGAGAGGAGCAGTCGGAGCTCCGACGACGATCTCCAGCCAAGTACGCGCACTGTCCTCCTCCCATTTGCTTGAATTATAGTCTTCCTACCCCCCCCCTCTCTCTTTCTGGAGCGAGGGGGGGGGGCAATCCAAGAGGCTTCCTGGACCCTCGAGTCTTCCCACCTCCTCCTCTGGCCTCCCCGGAGCTTTTCCGCCCTGCGCATCGCCACTTCGCAGTTCCTAGTAGCCACCACGCCGCTCGCCGGAGAATGCACCCAAAGTTGCCATCATCGGAGAAGAAGGCCCCTATCTGAGCCTACTCGCCGCGGTGATCCAACCCCGCGGAGGCCTTCCTCTGGCCTCACGCAATCCTTCGGAGCTATCAAGGACCAACCTCCACCTCTGGATAGCCCCCGCAGCCTAGCTCGCCGGAGCGCGCAAGCGTCGACGGTCCGCGGTCTCCGGGATGTGCACACAACTTGCTCCAAGCCCGAGGATGATGGGAAAACCTCTGTAGAACCTCCTCAGCCCTCCAGAGCTGCGCCACCGCCTCGAACGCCGCCAGCAGCCTTGGATCCATTGCCAGAGCACCTCGACAGCGAAGTAGGTTGGGGGGGTCATTCCAGCCGCTGGATCGTACATCCACTCCGTTGGATGTGTTCCTCTCTTCTCCCTCTTGCTTCCCGTGGGGTCTGATCTTAGATCAGACTACGGGAAGGCCTTGTTTGCTTTCCTCCGGCGGGCGGCGGCGGCGAGCTCCGTCGCCGGCGACCGTCGTTACTTTTTTCTTTTTAAAAAACAATTTAAAACTTTTTATTTGAATAAAATCCGGAGTTTATGTTTTTCTTGCAAATAGGTCCTTCTGGAATTACTTTTTGGTCCTTTTATTACATCTAGCTCCATCTGTCATTTTTCCAAAATGTTTTGAATAGAGTTTTAACTGAAAATATTACATTTCTTACCCTGTACTTTTAAAGTAATGTTTTCTGAGTTTAAAACTTTAATAAAAGCCCTCTAGAGTTTATAAAATGTATTTTGCTTCAGGTAAATTGCATTGATAACCCTAGATTTCCTTGAAATAATTCTCACAATTCATTTTATTGTGAAAATTACATATGAGTCCCTGATCTTCTTCAAAATGATTCTCACAGTTCATTTTTACAGTAAAAATTGCATATAAGCCCTTGTACTTTCATACATGTTTCAGATTGCTCAATTTTGCTGGTTTATTTGCATTTAAGCCCTTACATGTTTCAAAAACTCTCTAGATGGTTGATTTTGTTGGTTAAATTGCATTTTAGCCCTCATACTTCTCTAAAATTTTTCCAGAAGCATGTTTTTATTGGAAAAATTGCATTTAGGCCCCTGTGTTTTATAGAAAGCTTCCAGAAGGCTTATTTTGCTGTGAAAATTGCATAAAACTCCTTGACTTTGTTTTAAAACATTCTAGAAGCTTGTTTTCTTGGTTTAATTGCATTTTAGCCCTCTGATTTCACTAGATTTTTTCTGGAATGTTTTACTTCCAGTGAAAATTACATTTTTGCCCCTGAATTTCTTCAGAACTTCCTGGAATGCTTTGTTTGCTAGGTTTTTTGCAGTTTACCCGCTATACTTTGTAGAATTGTTCTGATTGCCTGTTTTCAGTGGGAAAATGACCATTTTACCCCTGAAACTTCCTGGATCATTTCTGAGACCTTTTTCCTTGTATTTTTACCCTAATTTTATGTTGAATTGATTTGCGTGCATGCATTAGTGGTAAAATTGCATTCAGACCCCTAGAGAGCTTCCTTTGACTAGGGATACACATTTTGACCCTAGATTCTTCATACATGCATGGAATGTGTTTTCCTATGTATTTCTCAATGATTTGGGCTTACGGACTTCAATTTTCCTCGGATTTGGGCTTTTTGCACAAACCCCCTAGACTTTTCACATTTGCATTCACACTTGCAGTTTGCATACTTTTCACATCTTTTTGCACGGATTTTCCCACCGTTTCTTCCTTACTAGGTGCACACTTTTCTAGCTTGTTCCGAGCTTTGTTTTCTCCTCGTTTTCTAGGTTTTCCTCGGTTTTTTGCAATTTTCACATGTTTTGGTTTTCCATCGCCCGAGGGCGTACAGCAAAAGGCTTACAAAGCCAACATGGTCCCGAAACAAGGATTATTTTCCCCCTTTTGATTTTCTCAGATTTATCCCCAATTTCTGCCGTTTTGCGAGACGCTTTCCAAGAATTTCACGATTTTAACGATTTTCCTCATCGCCCAAGGGCGTACAGTAAAGCGGCATTAACAATGCCTACTGTAGACACCCCAATTTTGAGCTCATTTGGCAATAGGCTCCTCCGGTTGATGCTCTGGTCGCGATCACCAAAACCCTAGTCCACGCAGGTCCCAATCAGACCCACACTAGCCCACATGACCCAATAAAACACTAAAACCCATTAAAATTCACTGAAAAGCAAATAAAACACTTAATCTAGCTAAAATCCACCTTAAATGCCACAAAACCCTAATAAGAACCCTAATCAAACAAAATCCAATTAAATCTACTTAAAAATCCAACCATAAATTCTAATCCACTTAATCCAGCTAAAATCTACTTAAATCAACTTAAAATTCAATAAATCCCTACTTAATCAAATTTTTAAACCCTAATCAAGTGACAAAAAATTAAAATCCATTAAATAAGTAAAAACCCTAATTCAAGCTTAATTCAAATCAAATCACTTAAAAATTCAAATAAATAAGTAAAAACCATAATTAAAGTGAAAATCCAATGAAAACCTTAATTAATAAACATTCAAAATCTTAATTAATACAGAAACCCAAATAAACACAAAAATCCCAATTAACTCAAAAACCCAATTAAAAAATAAATAAACCCTAATTAACTCAAAATCCCTAGATAAACCTAAATTAAAACTTAAAACCATAATTTCAAATCAATTAAATAAAACCCTAAAATCCAAAATTAATAATCACATTTAACTCACAAAATTCTGATTAAAACTTAAAATTAAAATCCAAAAATCCTTGAAAATTCCCAAAATAATTAATTAAAATCAGCTAATTAAACCTTAATCACAAAATTAATTAAAATCATCAAAACATAAACAAAAGTCTAAAATAAAATTCAAAACCCTAATTAAAAGCTTAAAACCAAAATTCTAA
>JAMKQA010027495.1:0-28759 GCA_024699735.1 Posidonia australis
TCTTCCCTTTGGTGTTTCTGAGTCTTGTCTCTTCCTCCGGATTCACCATTTTCGCCGTGACTGTATCGGACCTCCCAGTGTGTTTCCGCACACCGGAGTAAGGTTTGGTGAACCGCGCCCAAGGGTTCCACCGGCATGGTCACACCTGCTGATTTGGTGCTTGGAAAACTAGTCGACTCTTGAAGTGGCGACGAGTATTGTCACCTATCAGATAGGTAACATCTTAGTCTTTTACAGTTTACCTTCTGTCTTTCATCTTATTCCATAGAGATGCAATAAAACCCGAAAAACTTCAGAAATTCCATGTGAAAATCTTGAAAAGGGGTTAGAAATCCTTTGCCATGTCATCTAGGGCGCCTTACGGATTCCTATCCTACGTGAACTCTGGGAAATGCGAAAATGAGATATCTACAGGGACGAGGCTCCCAATGCACCACTCGTTCACTGCCTATACTTTGGCTAGGTTATAGGGTGGGGACCTTCACTTTCTACCTCATGTCGGAGAGAGCCTAGAGTAGGCAACCTTTTAGGACACACCTAGATGGTTAGAGAGCACATCTTAGTTGCATTCATATGCATTTGTGCCATTCATGCCACCCTAATAACATTTGTATTGTGTCTTTTCTTGTTGTCCTTCGGGTTTTAACACTCGTTTGTTGTTGTCCCCTCTGTAGGTTTTTACACGATTTCCTTAGTCGGAGTCCGTGTGTGCCATTTATTGATTCCCCATCTACAACACTTTCTCGACCATCGTTTCCTCGAGTTATTCGTCGTTTCTGACAATAGCTCGTCATAGACTTCCACCGTCCTACTGTCACAGTCCTATTCGCACTCACTGTTGGACCACCATGGCCCAGCATGTCAGCAAGTCACTTTCCTTTGTTGCCCAGGAGGGGATTTCCATTTCAATCCCTCCTTCCATTGTGCTGTCTTTAGTGGTCTCCTCCTCTTCGTCCCATGATAACCACTTTGCGTTGAATGGGGTTTCCTATCCTCCAATTTTGGGACATTGGTAGACCTTGATTGGTCTGGTGTCCGTCATCGAGTCTGTCACAGTGGATTCCATGTGAGCCCCAGAGATGCCAGTCTCCTATCCTCTCCAAGGATCAATCTCTTTTGGTTTCTTGCCTACTACGACAGTTCCCTTGGTAGGTTTCTTTCTTGCTAGACAGTTTTGTTTTCAACTTGCATTCTAATCCATCCAAGTTTTGATTCTGGTCCTCGGTACTGCTACTAATGGGTCCCTAACCATGTAGGCCCAGCATCTCCTGGCCCTTTCCTAGAAGTTGTAGGGCATGGCCCTCTCTTTGGATATTGCCTTGCTGCCATTTGTCACTCCTATTCTCGAAGTTCCTCCGTAGCCTGCTCCTATGTTTCAGGCTGCACCCATCACACCACTACCTCTACCATCACCCCAGCTTCTTATGGTGTCAACAATGGGACCATCGACTCTACCTCCTATTCCACCACATCACTACTCACAGCATGCAACTCCTACCTCTAGTGGCTAGCCATTTGGACTGGTTGGAGCATAGTGCTCCATGAGTTCATTGCCCGGGCTCATACTAGTGCAATAGTTATTGCTCTCGTACTTAGCACCACTCACTGCACAACATACCCCCTATCCATTGTCCGTGCATCAGATACATGTTCCTTCATACAGGCCACAACACCCAACACAATTGCATAGGTATGTTGACCATCCCGTCATTACATCTGGTGGCGAGATGGTGGATCTAGAGGAGCACCTTGCTATGACCCACATGGTATACGTCGAACTAGCCCCAACTACACCCCCCCACAATAGTAGTGACCCCAGATGCTGGCTGCTCTAACATGAGTGATCTGGAAAGAGCACTATGTGTAATGAAGGGTGGGGACTGTCAACCTTACCGATTCTAGGACCTCTACTACTTCCCAAAGGCTACTCTCCCATCAAACTTCCACATCTAGGACTTTGAGAAGTACAATGGTAAAGGCTCCCTAATTTCCAATCTAAGGGCATACTGTGAATACGTTGCTCAGCTTCTGGCTAATGAAAGGTTGCTCATCTGCTTGTTCTAGAAAAGTCTCATTGGTCCTACCCTAAAGTAGTTTACCCCTTTGGACATGCACACAATCAAGACTTGGAATGACCTTGGTCAAACATTCACCGAACATACTCCTTTAATCTGCACATGTTCCAAAAGCGCAACGACCTAGCTACCACCAAACAAAAGCCTCACGAGCCATTTGGGGAGTATGTCAAGCAATGACATGCTATAGCTTTGCAGATTTGCGATAGACCCTCTGATGAGGAGTCTATCAAGATGACCACTCGTGGAGCACAACCAACCATCAAGGCTCTACTTAGCAATCAGCCAATCACAACAATTACATCTTTGATTCGAGCAGGCACGCATGTGGAGTGCTTGTTGTGAAGTGGCAACTTTCCTACCCTCACTGCATTTGCAAAACAGGCCACCACGCCCAACCATAATGCTGGCACAAGCAACAACAACAACAACAACAACAATGGCTCCAACACCAAACGGAGGGATCTACCCAAGAACTCTATGGCGTATATTGGATGTCCAACTATGCTTGTTAATGTGGTGAGCCTGGATGTTCATAATCAGGTAGTGTACACCCTAGCACCTAGGACACCTTACACATCACATATCCTCACCACCGTTGAGCCAGTGTATCCTTCCACACTAGCAAGATAAGGACAACACTAAAGGCAGAGATGGCCTTGTCGCCTTGAGTGAGACTTTACTCCATTAGTCAAGCCTCTAAGTGTCGTTCTTCCCAAGGTCGAGTCACTGATGAGGCTTCTAGAAGTTTGTCTATCATCGAATCGTCTTCCACCATGGTATAAAGCGAGCTTACACTGTACTTACCATAGAGTCACGAGACATTCTATAGATAATTGCTTCACACTCTGGAATACTATTTAGGACCTGATTGACTGAAAGGTCATCATCATCAACACCTAGTAGGCAGAATCTTCACCAACCTCACCAGCACTAGCAATTACACATCCTAGCATAGTTAGCGAGCCTTTTCCTGAGCATTTGAGCTTGGGAGCTTCTGGAACTTTGCCAATTCACTCTATCTTTCCTATTGGGTCAATTTCTTCCTTGTCAAACCCTTTTGTTTTGATTCACAACGTTTTTGCTCCTTTTCCTTATCAACTTTATCAATCTTTCTTGGAGAGTTCCAGTTCCATGATCAACATGATCCGATTAATTGCCAAGCCAGGTCATGTGAGTGCACAGTCCACCATGTAATCCACCTCACCACTTGTCTGTTCACTAGCAAGACCAAAGCTAGAATCCACCCTGCAAACCTCAACATCAATTTCTCCCACAGCATCCTCTATCACACCATCCATGGCCCAGGTATTGTTGGAGGCCCACACTACCGTAGTCATTAACTTGACTCAGGATATCCACCGCGTACCCTATAGTTGCACCATAGAAATGTGTGCAGAGGTTATACGATCGAGTAGGGTGTACAAGCCTTTAGTCCTAGTGCCCAAACAAAACCACCCAACGACTACATCACAGTAGCTAGAAAGCCAACCCCTTATGCAAGCCACATTGGAAATTCCATCCAAGTCCACCACCACCAATAAAAAAGACCAACAAACAACCGATATAACCTCAAAGTTGAAGAAGGTCAAGACTGACATATCGATCTAAGACTTGATTCATAGCTCCACTGAACACCAAGAGGCTTTTCTTAGAGTCTGTCAAATAGCCTATGTCTCTCCTACTATAGAACCAACAGCCTTGGAAAACATGATGGGCATGACCACGCTGCTACAGGTAATCTCCTTCTCTAGCCTAGAATTACCCCTAGCAAGGACTAACCACAATCAACTGCTTTTCATCACTGTACAGTATGAAGGTTTCTGCATTCTACTTACGCTGGTTGATAATGACGTAGGGTTAAATGTCTGCCTTTTGTGAACCACAAGACAAGTTAGACTCCAGTCCAAAGACAATACTCCAACGGTAAAATGAATGACGGCTTTTAACAATACTCATCATGATGCATTGGGTATTTGGTTATTCCCTTGGTAGTTGGACCGACTCAATTTGACGTAGACTTCTACGTTGTTGATCTCGAGCCCTCTTTCGATCTTCAGCTTGGTCGCCCTTGGGTCCCCACAAGAATCAAGTGATCCCCTCAACTCTACATCATATGATCAAGTTCTGTTGGGACAATGATGTTGTTGTTGTGATGGCGGGAAACTTTGACAAGGAAAGAGTTAATGTTGTTTCATCCATTTTTCCCAAAACTTTCCACTTTGATCCAAAGCCTTCTAATGTACTTTACCATGTTAACTGGTTCGAGCCGGTTGATTTCATTCCCATCCTCGAGTGTGCCAGCCATCTGGCCGTTCATGGCAACCCTTTTGCGATGGTTGAGAATCTTTGCCATCGGTAGGGGTATCAAAAAAGCACCTCTCAGGCGGTACAACCAAAGGATCACTGAGCCCATCACAACAAAAGAAAGAAGGGAGTTTGAAGGACTCGGTTATGAGTGGCAATCTCAGGATGGACTCCTGTGCAATCGTAAGTCCAAGAAGCTCTTCATTCTTTGGGATTTATCTAACTTTGTCAGCGTAGGCTTCCTAGATCTCAACCAGAGTCATATTGTTGCAGAGCTCGCACCACCGCAGTATGAGTTAGTCAATGGACCCAAGTGGGTTTGCATAAAGGACTATTATTTAGAGGAGGATCATTCAAATGAAGAAGACTCGGAAAAGGTAGCTCAGAAACCTTTAGTTCTGGTAGGGTCAGTTAGACTTGCATTGCCATCTACAAATTCAACCACAGACTGCTCTATAGCTTTCACCATAGCTTTAATAGTAGCAGTTTTGTTTGTAGCCCTGCCAACCTCTCGGTCAGCTGACACAACAGTTTCAGTCAATATGTAACCCAAATGGCACCACCCACAAGGACATTCATGGGATTAGCAGTTTCCACACCACCATTAGCTTTACCAGGGGTTCAATCAGTCGTGTCAACCACTTCCACAGCTCAGCGAATATTACAAACAGCATCAGTGGTACCTCCGGCTCATCATCCACCTGCCTCAACAAATCTCATA
Source organism: Posidonia australis (assembly GCA_024699735.1). Lineage (NCBI taxonomy): Eukaryota > Viridiplantae > Streptophyta > Magnoliopsida > Alismatales > Posidoniaceae > Posidonia > Posidonia australis. Next base: position 5,104 of record JAMKQA010027495.1, read on the forward strand.
TCCTCATCACCCCACACAGCACTGTTTGCTTGTCCACAACATATCTCACCGAAAGAAACAATAGTAAGCACAGCCATCCATCCATCGATCTGGTTAGTACATTTGATGGCCACATATGTTCTACCTCAAATTCAGTAGGCACACTCTCCAGCACTTGTCCCCTGATCTCTAATGTAGTTAATGGCGTGAAGCACCACCAGAAGTGAAGAGGCCAGTGAGCCAAAGTGCAAGAGACCACCAACGATTACTATGTAGATCTCATCTTTGATATGGAGGAAGGGGACACAATAGAAGCGCAGGTTGACAGCATGCTCAGTGATCTAGAGATCTTATTCCAAGAATAGTTAGCAACGCTGGCCAAGGACGTAGAGGAAGAGTTCAAGTGAAGAAAAGGAAAAGCAGTTGTTACAGAGCTTGAGACAACCCAGTTAGATCAGTAGGACCAATCCATCATCATGGTTCTTGAGGAAACAGAACCAACACACGCTAGACCAGAAGAGTTAATCTCTCATCAATCGGGAGGCAAGTCTAGGTGGTACTACAAGTTTAAGCCTCACTGCAGTAGTGAGGATTAAGAAAAAGATCCTGAGTTAGGCTCAGGAGAGAATACAAGCAACAACACTCTTATTAGTCAGCCATAGGATAGTCGCTCCATTACAACATCCAATGTACATATCACCCAGAAAATTGAGGAAGTTGAGAGCTTCTAGGGATTTAATAAAGTCACGAAAGAAATAGTGCACTCAAAACTACGAATAAGGGCAGATACAACTAAGCCAGCTAACGCTCGATGCACCTACCAGAACACTAAAGTGAGTGTGACCATCTTAAAACATCACCAAAGGGAGGAATCAAAGCACATCTTCTCCTTCGAAGTTATTGATCCATCCTTTCAGCAGGAATATATCAAAGCTCATTTTATATAAAGACAAAGGTGATCAGGCACAGAGGAAAATGATGATGCATCACTAGATTTTCGGCCTCATGATAATGATCTAGAGGGACCAAATCTACATGTAGAAGAAGAGACGGAGTTTGTCAATATTGGCACATTAGATAATATCAAGGAGGTACGCATAAGTGCCAAGCTCATGCACCAGGCCAAGGCAGAGTTCATAGCCTTCCTTTAGGAATATGTAGATGTCTTTGCTTGGAGTTATGACGACATGGTCGGCCTTGATGTCGAGGAGGCAGTGCACACATTGCCTCTCAAGCCTAACACCAAGCCAATCAAACAAAAGCTTAGAAGATGGCGACCATAGTGGTTGTTGAAACTTAAAGAGGAAATCATGAAACAACACAATGTCAACTTCCTAAAGGTCATCCTTTATCTAGAGTGGCTTGCCAATGTCGTGCCAGTACCAAAGAAGGACGAACGAGTCCCTATGTGTATTGACTATAGAGATCTAAACAAAGCGAGCTTGAAGAACGATTTCCCATTGCCACATATTAATGTCCTGGTTGACAATACTATAAGGCATAAAATGCTATCATTCATGGACAATTTCTCAAGTTATAATCAAATCAAAATGGCAGACGAAGACATGGAAAAGACATCTTTCATTACCCCATGGGAGGCCTTCTACTATAGATTCATCCTAATCGAGCTCAAGAACATTGACGACACTTATCAAAGGGCGATGATGGCACTATTCCACGACCCCATGCACCAAGAAATTAAGGTTTATGTGGATGACATGATCGCCAAGTCCAAAGAGCCTGAGAGTCATCTCTCTTGCCTATGAAAGTTATTTGATCGCCTGTGGAAATACAAGCTCTGTCTTAACCCTGGTAAATTCGTATTCTATGTATCATCAAGGAAGATCCTTGAATATATCATCAGTCCGAGGGGAATAGAGGTAAATCCCAACAAGGCCAAAGCCATCATCAAGATGTCTCCCCTACAATAGAAAAGGAAGTTCAAGGACTACTGGGGCGGTTACAATACATCAATAGATTCATTACCCAGCTCATTTTGATATGTGAGCCAATTTTCAAGCTCTTGAGGAAGAATGCAAAAATCTACTACAGTGAGGGGTGCCAGGAGACTTTTGATAAGATCAAGCAGCTTCTGGCAAGGCCTCTGGTTTTGGTCCCTCCAATGCTAGGGTGACCCTTGTTACTTTATCTATCAATCACACAACATTTGATGGGTGCATTCCTAAGCCAACATAATGAGTCATACCGCAAGAAAAGAGCCATTTATTATCTGAGCAAGAAGTTCAATGATTGCGAAGTCAAGTACAATACCGTTGAAAAGGTGTGCCTATCCCTCGTCTAGGCCACATAATGCCTCAAACATTATATGATGGCGTATCCCGTCCTACTTTTGTGTCGTCATGATCTTATGAAATATTTGTTCCAGAAACCAGTACTAGTGGGCAGATGCATCAAGTGGCGGTGATGCTATCTCAATATGACATCACCCTTGTCACACAAAACACGATGAAAAGGCAGGACATAGCAGATCACTTGGCAGATTTATCCTTGCTAGAATATCAATCCTTGCATACTCAATTCTCTAACGAAGACATAGTGTTCACCATGGTCGATGTAGAGCCAGAAAGGCCTAGCAACAAGAAACAATGGTATCTTTACTTCGATGGCACAGTCAACGAGTGAGGTATGGGCATCGATGCAATGTTGGCAACAACACAGAGCCAACTGATCCTGTTTGCTAGAAAGCTGACCTTCAAATGCACCAATGACGTGGCCGAATACGAAGCATGCATCCTTGGGCTTTAGGCTGCATTAAAGCATGGTGTTCAAAAGCTATAAGTACATGGTAATGCCATGCTAGTGATCTCAAAGGTTAATGACAGTTGGAAGACAAAGGACCTGAAGCTTGTGTCATACCACATTTAGCAACTAAATCTCATTACAGAATTTGAAGAGATCCGCTTCTCTTTCATGAACAAAGCCAAGAACGCCTACACTAATGCGCTATCCTACACACTGCATGAGTATAGAAGAAGAAGATCCATCGAAAGAGCTCCCATGGTATCATGACATTAAAGTCTTCCTAGAGGTTGAAAACCATCTGCTAGATGCCTCAGCCATCGACAGAAAAACATGGCTCAGGTGGCTTCAAAATATGTGCTTGGGGTCAAACACCTTTATAGAAGGTCCTATAATCAAATGCTCTTGTGCTACTTGGACAAGTGAGAGGCAGATGCCATAATGTTGCAGATACATGCTGGAACATGTGAGCCTCATATGAACGAGGTGCTACTAGCCAAGAAAATAATGTGACAAGGCTATTTCTGGTCAACCATGGAGGAAGATTGTTGTAAATTTGTGTGAAGATGTCACAATTGCTAAATCCATGGAAATCTGATCCATGCACCCTAACAGCAGTTGCACAATATGTCCTTGCCATGGCCATTCTCCACCTAGGGACTCGATATCATAGGCACCATTCATTTAGCAGGTTCCAATGGTCATCCGTATATCGAGGTAGCTAATGATTTCTTCACCAAGTGGGTAGAAGCAACCTTTTACAAGATAGTCACTATTGTAGCCATGGAGAAGTTTATCAAGAACAATATCATCACCTGGTATAGGGTCCCCCATGCCATTGTCTCCGACAACAGGACCAATTTCACAACCAAGAGGGTCGAGGATTTCTTGCAGAGTCTACATATCAAGCATCACAATTCCTCATCGTACCACTCATAAATGAATGGAGTAGTGGAGTCTACCAACAAGAATCTCACTATGATCCTAAAAAGATAGCAGAAACACACAAGGACTGTCATGACAAACTTCCATATGCACTATGGGTCTACAAAATGTCAATCTAGAACTCAACCGGTGTGTCTCCATACTCTCTGGTCTACAACATGGAAGCGGTTCTACCCATTAAGGTGGAAATACCTTCGCTTAGGATCTTGAGAGAGCTGAGTTGGAAAAGGCAATGTGGGTCAAAGACCGCTATGTGTAGTTGAACCTAATAGATGAGCCCAAATTGCAGGCCATCCACCATGCCCAATACTATCAGAAGCGAATGGCAGGGGCTTACTGGAAGGAAGTTCGGTGCAGGAATTCTACACTAGATGATTTAGTTCTACACGCTATTCACCTCCTGGATGCCCATGGGAAGTTCAAGCCCAATTGGCGAGGCCCATTCGTCATCAAGTAGGTCTATTCCAAAGGAGCTGCAGTCCTAGAGGATATGGACTACAAAGAACAAGTTGAGCCAATCAACACATGCTACCTGAAAAAGTACTACCAGTGACTAGGGGCTGTATCCTTGCCCTACGAGATTTCCTTCTTCTGCATTCATGCATATTTACCATATCAACATCTAAATCTCTACCTTACTTCTACATTCATATCACTATATGACTCTTGCATTCATTCAGCCCATTTTTTATCAAGCATACTTAGCATCAATAGATAATATCACTCGCATCAGCATCATTGACCATAACATGATGACGAAAATTGGATCATGCTTTCTTGTTTGGAAGCAGAATAGTACCACCTCAATTAGCACAATCTAGGTTGCCTAGAAAGTGAGGGAGCCACTATCCTTTGTGCACTATCTAGCCAGTAATCATCAGTTAATCCCAGGTGGCACGTCAGAAAACTAGGATAGTCAGATTACTGTTCAAAAAGTGCTTGTCAAGGAAGAAGTTGTTCAACGTAGTTATAGTAGAAGAACAAGGGCATTGGTAAGTCCAAGGTTAGATGGAATATTTTGGAACATCCAAAGAAACTTCTGATTACTGTTGTGTCCCACTGATGTTTGACTAGTTGATTTAACCGATGCCTATTACTGATGGATGTTCAAAGTGGATGTTCAAAGTGGATGTTCAAAACGGATACCGCAGCAGATGTTCACGACGGATACCATCAGCGAACGAGAGCGGCTCAAGTTCCCAATGCGATCCACAGAATTAGCAAAAAAATAGACAATTCAGTATGCCTACCTAACTATTCAAAAATCAGTCCACAACCATCACATGAGCATAAACATTCAGATAAAAATATGAAATGCATTCATATGGCATGACAACAATACTAAACACACTTTATACATAACAAGAGTTCATGTTAGACTAAAACAAGCACCCTACTACCAAAAAGCAAAGCACATGATATGTCTCCATCGTCTGAGTCCTTCCATGCTCTCTTGAAGCTCCTAGCCTCAAGGAACAAAGGACCAGGTGCAACCTCACAAATAGGCCATGTCTCCTCGATCTTAGTGTCGTACTTTGTAGTATACCCATTGCCCTCCATAATGGCAATTGTATTGGAGTGAATGCAGCAGCACAACAACTTGGATAGCTTTGTAGTCATAGCAGGCAATCAAAGTGGGTATAGTTGAAAGTGGTTCGACATCAGACTTTGAGCAAAGAAATCCTAGCAAAAGCCAAATTGTCACATCATGTTGATCGGGTGGTACTCCACACCTCTAGTAAGCCTTGGCAAGATGATCAACCTTATGTTGCTGTCATTGAAGAAAACCATGAATGGGCCCATGGCAGATGGGATGACTCGCCAAGTCACCCTGTTCTTTGATAGCTTCTCATATGTTTCGTGGACAGTAGAGATGGTGCGAGAATGCCTACTGTAGCAATAAGCCTCAAAAGTAGAATGCTGGGGATATAGAACCTCTACCCACAAGTGTGCAGCTAGCCAGGCCTGTTGCAAGATTAAGTTGTGGTTAGAACTCGACAATTAATTCAAAAAGCAGAAATTATAGAGCATATTTTACCTACACCAAAGCCTCATAGTCGTTGAAATGCTAGCAACAATGCAGCAATCGATCCAAAGCCCAGTAGAGTGACCTATATATATTCCTAGCATTCAAACACACATGGATGCCTAGGTAGAACAGTATTTTGCTAAATTAATACAAGTTTGATCCATAATACACAATCCATCAAGTCCAAATACAATTTGAAAGTTAAAGAAAAATAGGAAAAGTAAGGAAGCGACAACTAATCCTCCCACGAGCTCCTATCCTCCTCCTCATCAGTGGCTCCCCTCTGTGAAGCAACAACAGTGGTACAAGCAAACTTGTGTCCAATCCAGCGAGAGATTCTTGCAGAAGCAGCCTAGAGCCGAGAAGGACACGCAGCAGCAGTGGAGGCACCTCTATGCCCCTTATCAGCAAACATGCCCTTCGGCTCGAACTCAACGGAGAACTCCTCACTGGTTCCGGCATTTAGCTCCTCCTATTGGGCACCACCTTGAAAGAAGAAAGAACAACAAGTTAATACAACATGACATGATACAATTTAAATTTGATTGCTTCAAAATAAATTTAATTACCTCAAACATGGCCTTCCACCGCAACTCCTATTCAAGCACATATTGGTTAGACACAGTTCAAAAAAAAAAGGCATATACAAAAATAAGAAATTTTGCTTACCTTCCACTGCTCCATTTCTTGATAGAAAGCAACAAAGCTATCCTTGAATCCCTACAAAGTAAATTTACATATCAGATATCATACACATTTTGCAAAAAAGACAGAATTAATTGCTACTCAGCTTACCCTTGCCCACTCAGTGACGAACCACATTGCACGCTGGCTTTCCCACAACACCTTCTCGAACAAATATGGCTTTCCAATGCACTTGAACCACTCCAGATACTCTACATAGCCAACCTCTTGGATGGTATGCCTACCTCGAGTGGCAATCGCTTCAGTGGAAGAATGTCTGGAAGTAGCATGGGAAGTGGCCTTTGATGACAAGTCAGTTAAGAGAGGAGTTGGAATATAGAACTCATCCGCGAACTGATGACGAGCACGTCAAAGTAGGTAGTAGGCAAACTGCTTCAGACAATAATACCATGTCTACCATTACCTCAACTCCGTAGTAGAGTTGAGGGGTGCCCAGTCATACCCCTCATAACATCTGAAGGGACGGATCATGACTTGCAAGCACGATACTAGCAGACAAGAGTCAATATCTGGTAAAGATATCATTACTAGAATTAAAATCAAAACTAAAGGTACAGACTTACATCTTCCAAACTGAGTAGATCAAGCAAATATTTATACGCCTCATAACTAAACACGCCTATGATAGCCCTATGATCGGGCTCGCACCACTGACATGGCAGAGGTAGCAACTCGCGACGAAGGTGGTAAAAGTAGTGACCACGAAATACATGCTCCATCGCCCAATACTACTAAACAAATAAGACAAACAATCAGAACAATTTATAAAAAGGAAAGACACGATTTAACTTAAGTTGAAAGATACAGAACACTCACAATCAGTAGGAGATACAACCCCACATACGAGCGTTGATCGTGCTACACAACAACATCAAGACTGCAAATCAAATAGGCGTAAGTAGCTCCACTCCAATCATACATATCCAGCCGATCTTGATCTGCCAAGTAGATCAACCAGTCTATGGGTACACAATATCCAGAAGAGTCGCAGAACATCAGGAAGATCAGCACCAGTAAGAAGTGGTGTCGAGTCTGGAGCTGGGTCTGGCCAAAACTAATCCTACTGACACAACCAACCCAATGTAAAGCTAAAAGTCATCCTCTTGGTGGTAGGCAAGTCCCTACCAAGCAATCCTGGAACCTAGAAGAAGCCCTAAATGGCCTTTCTAGTAATCCGCTCCCTCCCGAAGCATAACCCAGTAAGCAATGCCCAATGCTTTGGAAGAATCGTCATCTCTCTAAATAGAAAATGAAAAGTGTATGTCTCATGGCACCATCTCTCTACCAAGACAGGAAAAAACTGGTAATGGCCCTGAATGGCTGTAATCCAAAGAAAGCTACCGAATGGGAACTGATGAAGGAGAAACTCCCATAAGGAAAATGGAAGCCTCTCTAACTACTCCAACATGAGCATCCAATGACACCGCATGGTGGAACTAGCATCTCCATCCTGACAAAGGAGAAAATGGAAAGTCAATAAATGTAACTAGGAAAAGTGACTAGAGACAAACATATGCTAGGCTTTCTAAAATAGGGATTCATCTAAAACTTCTCCTTCTCACAGATGTGCTCTGGGTCCAATAAACGATCTAGAAGTTTCCTGACTCCTGCATGACTAGAGTTTTCAGTCAGATATTATATATAGAGGTAATATCTCAAATAGAAATAGAAAGCATTCCATACCTCCTCAAGGATCGCAAGCTCGTGGTCATCAGATCCAGAAGCTTGAGAACTGGAAGCACCGTGTGATCGTAGCCTCACTGAGCTCCTATTAAGAGTCCTTGAGCTGGAGGCACTCTTACTTGAGGCTTGGGAACCCATGCCATTGTACCTAGAATCAGACTACAAATAGAAAACTAAATCAATCAGAGCAGCGATATGTAAGGCAAAACGACTACACAGTCTTAGACAAAACAAGTCAAAATAACCAAGGAATACTAGAAAATTTTCAAGCAGACGTGGGGAAAAATAACCATAAACTACAAGTGAATTGTCAGAGATTGCAAACTTGAGTTCATTTAAACTGGTTTACAAGCAAATATTTCCATGGGTTGGTTCTCACTAATAGAATGGCAAGGTTAATAGGAAAAGCATTATGGGGAATCACTTTCTTCCAAGTCAAAGAAAAGGCAAATTATCTCCACAGCTCGACATGACAATTTGTCCAACAGCCAAGCACACTCAACAGAGATACATGGCATGAGCAAGCAGTAACATATCTTGAATTAAGCCAGCCAAAAAATCGAACTGTAAAAGCACAATGAGCATCAAGGCATATAGCAACTTATTCAACAAAATGCATAAACCGCAGAATCAAAACACTGAATTCACAGAGCTTCATTTTGATCAAACCAAGACAGAAATAAAATATACATCACAGCTGAATAGACGCAAGGGCAGAGATGAATGTTTTAGATAGACCAAATTAGATAGCAAGCCAACAATCAAGTATAACAGGGCGAAGCATACACTTGAGCAGGGATGAGATACAAAATTAAGCAGCAAAAATTTATAAGGTTCCGTCCTAATCAACTCAAAAAGGAAATCAACTTTTCAAACATGGCAGATTATTACAATAGAGGTGCATCAAAATGGTCCACTGGCCTGTAGCTCTCCGGCCGACTCAAACCACCAACACACACTTTCTGTCCGGTCGACCAAGCACTTGCCAAGCCGATGCTCCCATCCAACCGGCCACCAATAGAAGCATTCCAGCCTCAGGAATAGTTCGGGAGGAGCCGCTGGCATACTCCGACCAACACAACGCCCGCCGACGACCGTCAACCGGACTGCCGCCGACGATGGCTCAGGCGGTGGTAGCCATCCAAAGCATCATTCACATAGGAAAATGAAGAGAAAGGAAAGAAGAATACACGGCCTCCTGATGCATTTCAAGAAGAGAAAAACACGGAAATGAGAAGAACGGAGGATCAATACCATTGTGAGTTCCTCCTACCAACCGTCACCCTGCACGAGCCTCCGACTGATGGTCCGCCACCCTCCTTTGCAATCCTCTCCGGCCACGCACTCCCGTCACCAGCCTACAACAAGTATAGCTACCGACGCGTGTGAGAAGAGGGGAGATACAGTGCTATCATCGCATAAAATCAAGGGGTGAAGAAGATGAAGAGACGCAGAGGAGGTTTTGAAATAAAGAGAAGACGTGAAAATGACATAGAAGCCCCTCTTTTATCCATTAAACAGATAACCAATTGAAATAACCAGCTAATGCAGGTTCTAACTCATACGGATTCAGGTACAATAGTTCAAACAGTAAATGGGCCCCACTAGATCAAGATCTCCAAAGTCTCGGGAGAAATCTCACCTAGAATCAATATCAAGAGCTAAACCTCAATTTGCCCAGGGAAATTGCAACTATCCCCCCAACAGGAAAAGAATATATCAAGACACTTTCGGCTACAAAATTTGCCTTATTAGCTGCAAAATTGTCAAAAAAGACCAAAGGAAGCAACTATATTGCATATTAGTTTGATGCTTATGTAAAAATTGCACTCAAGTCCCTAACCTTTTGAAAACTACAGAAATGCCTCAGAAATGGGACAAATTGTGTGCTCAACTTTCTACAGTAATCCAGATATATGTACTCAGTACTTGGCAAGGAAGAGGACCTTCCACGATAGTCGGCAGTGTAGTCAGGAAAATTACAGTCATACCCCTACTTCTCTTGCAAAATTGTACACTTTCTTGGGAAGGTCACAAAATCTGACAGTGTAGACACCTCGATTTTGAAATCACTTGGCAGTAAGTTCCTTCAGAAAGAAGCTCTAGTTGCGATCACCAAAATCCAAAATTTCAAATGTAAAACCCTAAACCCTAACTCTAACTAAACCCTCAAACCCACCTAAGCCCACACCAGCACAGTCAAGCCCACACCAGTCCTCTCTAACCTAATCAAAGCAAAAAAACAATAATAAAGAATGAAAACCAAACAAAATTCATTTAAAACACTTAAAATCCAAATTAATCAAACAAAAACCCTAATTCAAGTCAAAATTAAATAAAATCCACTTAAAATCCAATTAATCAAATGAAAACCGTAATTAAAGTCGAAATTAAATAAAATCCACTAAAAATCCAATTAATCAAATGAAAACCCTAATTAAAGTCGAAATTAAATAAAATCCACTCAAAATCCAATTAATCAAATGAAAACCCTAATTAAAGTCAAAATTAAATAAAATCCAATTAATCAAATGAAAATCCTAATTAAAGTTCAAAATTAAATAAAATCCACTTAAAATCCAATTAATTAAGTGAAAACCCAAGTTAAAGTCAAAATCCCTTTAAATCATTTAAAACCCTAATTAACTAAAATCCAAAACCCTAAATTAAACTCAAAACCCTAATTAAAACACAAAAAAACCTAATTAAGCTAAAAACCCTAATTAAAATCCATAAAACCCTAATTAAACTTAAAACCCTAATCAAAATCTCAAACCCCTAAATTAAAACTCTAATTAAAACACAAAAACCCTAATTAAACTAAAAACCCTAATTAAAATCCAAAAACCTAATTAAAATCTAAGAACCTAAAACCCTAAAACAATTAAAATCCTAAAAACCACAAAGTAATTAAAACCCTAATTTAAAACCAATTAATTAAACCCTAAGTTAAAAAATCTAAAAAATTAACTCAAATTACAAAACCCAAATAAAAACCTCAATCCCTAGAAAATTCCAAAACAAAAATAAAACAAAAAAATCCTAAAACAAAAGCCCAAAACCAGGCCCAATACCCTATTACACCCCTTTAAATCACAAACTTTATAAAGCCAGAAAAATAATTCCGGCGACCGCGATTCTCCGACGATATTTCCAGCGCCATTCCCGACGGTCACTCTCGAAATCTCTAGCACTCATCCTCCTCTTGCGCGATCTCCGGGCCTTCCTCCTACGTCATGCGCTCGATCCTACGGTGCCCAGTCCCTAAGGAGGAAGATCAACGGCAGGAGAAGGCTGAACTGGAGTTTAAAAAAGCTGTCCACTGCCGACAGAGGGATCTCTTCTTCCCAACTCTCTTCAGGCCCTCGCTTGTAGAATCCCAGAGCACTCAACCCATCCTAGAGAAGCCCAGCCGTTTGTCCACATCCAAAGCGCCTCCGCAAGCCCTTGGCAGCCTAGAGACACCCCTGAACCATTGCTGGAGTTGCAACTACAGTGTCGCCGACAACCACGTGAGAGAAACACGTCACCTTAGGTAATCTCTTCCTCATTTGTTTTAGCACTGAAGCATGCCCTATTAACGTTGGAGGGCTCCCCAGCTCTCTGAGTCGAGTATTGTCGGAGACGTGCCCCCTGTACGCCATTGTTTTTTTTTCCGATGTTGGGTCCTCCGTTGCTGGTGAGGCCAGAGGCCTCCTAATCCCTAGCAAGGCCCCATGGGCCTCTCCTCCTCCTCCTTCTCCTCCCTGAGCTCACGGTGCTCAAGAGGAGTCCTTCAGGCCTCCTATGCCTGAGAAGCTCGTCGACGCCCCATCAACTGTCGATCGCCGCTGTCGCAACCCACGATGCCATCCAGATGCTCCCGCTACTCCTGATTGCCTCCTAAAGCTCCGCTACACCGCCACAAATCCATCCAAACCTCCATGTCGCCGCTCCAGAATCCAAGGCCCCATCCCCGTCGTCACCTACAACCATCGCAGGAGCCTGAGATGGGTGGTGTACCTCAGGCCACCACAGCCGTGCCTGATGCTTTGAAAAGCTCAGTCGTGCCTCTTTCAAGGTCACTGGATCCTCCTTTCGCCGCTTAGACTCCCGTAGGACTGCCGCTCATGAAGCACGCTGTCGTCGGAGAAGAATGGTCAAGGGTGACATCGACCCGTCGTTCCAGTCATCGACGATCTCATCCAAGCTTTTGGATCTTCTCCCAGTCACCTCCTCAAGCTCCTTAACCCCTCATGTCGCTGATCAACTGTCGGGAAAGCTCAGATGAGCCTCCCAAGCCATCGTCGTCGGTGATCTTTGAATCGTCGGCGGTGACTGTTACATTTTTAGGTTTTATTTAAAAGACCTGTAGTTTTAAGTTTTTTTGCACTTGAGTCCTCCTTTCATTACTTTGGAGTCCTTTTATTTATGTTTAAGTCCTTGTCATTTTAAATAACCTTTTGTCTTTTTTATTATTCTTGTAAATATCATTCTCAGTCCTGTAAATATGTGTTTTCTCACTTTTAAACCCCTACATTCATGTTTTCTTTGCTATTAAGTCCCAGGAATTTATTCTTTGACCCCTGTATTTTCCTTATTTAAAATTGCATGTTAAATATTGCACATTTTATCCTATTTAATTTTTAATCCCATTTTTAGTTCTATTCATGCATGTTTTATCACACTTATGCCCCTAAGATCATGATTTCTTTGCATTTAGGTCTTGAGTTTTTGCAATGAGCCCCTAGAGTTTTTAAAAATGAGTTCTTTTTGGAAAATTTGCATACTGATCCTAAGAAATTTCATAATTGCACTGATCATCATAAAAGTTCAATTTTTGTCACATTTAAGCCCTATAAATTTGCATGTAGCCCCCTGAGTTCTTAACAAATAATCCCAGAATATAGAAAATTTGCATCCAGACCCTTAGATTAATTTTAAATCAATCATTTAGGGTTTTAATTGTTTTCTCACAATCTTCGATATTTTCCACTTATTGCATTTCATATTTTGCATTTAATCATAGATTTCCTTTAAGAATCATGTATGCATTGTAAATTGATCTTTAGTATCATATTTTAATCCTATTTGCACTTATGTGTGAATTTTGCACTTTAGACCCTAAGTTTTCAGGAAACTACCAAGGTGTAATTTTCACACATCTTAGTGCCACATTGTCATTCAATTCATCATTTGCACACTAGGATAGAGGCCGTTGAGTATGTTTTAATCATGTTTTTCCCCTTTTTCATGAATTTTGCATTTTAGTCCCTGGTGTTGTCCTTTATAGTGTTTACATCGTTTCATTGTTTTTAAAACCTTGTCCTTTGCATTTTTTCTTGCAAATAACACTTTCTTAACATTTCACATACATTTTCACATATCTTAGACCATGTATCATCTCCATACATACATTAAAATGACCAAATTGCCCTTGTGCCACCTATTCATACACATGCATGCTAGTTTTTTTGCACTCAATCCTGCATAATCCATGTCCAAGTCATTCCTTAGCACCTTTTACACACTTAGGTACACATTCATGCATTTTACATAGTTTTTATCACATTTGCGTATCAGTCTGTCCCTTTCAAGTAAGCCTGCATCTCATGTGTTTCTTTTGTGGATTTTTCTTCACTTTGTTTTTGGAGTCCTTCACCCGACATTTGATTTGGTCCCTTTTATTCTATATTTTTGGATTTTTCCGATTTGATTGACATTTCATTGCCTAAGGGCATACACTAACTAACCCAAAGATTCTGATGACTTGGGTTGACCCCACTTTTTATCTTTTTGATATCAGTATGGTCTTCCGAAGCGTTCTTTCCAAGAATATTGTCATTTTATGTGATTTTCTTCGTATGTCGTCGTTAGCCTATTTTATGTGGATTTCTTTGCAATTGTTCCGTTCGGATTTTCGTGGTGTTTTTTGGTCCCCTTGATGCTGATGTGATTTTTTGAATCATTCTTCACAAAAACACGGTCACTTTATGTGAATTTCTTCACATGTCACAGTTTACCTATTTTATGTGGACTTCTTTGCAGTTCTCCTATCTTGATTTCCATGATGCTTTCTTTGATTCTGATGACCTGATTTGGTTGTGTTTTTGACTTTCTTGAGGCTTGTACGATCTTATGAACCATTCTTGCCAAAAACCTTGTCATTTCATGTGATTTTCTTTGTCGTGTCGATTTTCATGATTGCGATATTTTATGTGGATTTCTTCGCAGTTTTCACATACCATCTTGCACATCTACCTAGTCAAGTCTTGGCATTCGTATTAGCATGATTATAGCATAATCTAGTCTTAGAAAACATTCATTCAGCCTTTAGCAACTGAATTAGACTAGAAAGACCGAGTTTCTTGGGCATATGGGGGCGTCTAACACCTTCCCCATGCGTAATAGGAATCCTTACTCATCCTCTGGTTAGTAGACATCTGGCCTTCACAATTGAATCTCATGCATTCAATCCTTTGTGGTTTTCCTCGTCTTTCCCTTCAAAGACTGGGTGGCGACTTCTTTTGCTTTTTTGTTTTATCCTATCTTGTGCCTTCGCCATCTTGGCATGGCTGTGGCCTCCTCCCTCTGACGCACCTTTGCACTAGATCCCTAGGCGAACCTAGTCACAAAACTGGCAACTCCGCTGGGGAAACCCGATCTTGGCTTTCTGGTTAGTCTTTTTCGCTTGCTTTGGCTTCATATGTTTGTTGTTTGCCTTGCTTGTGGTTGTTTGCTTACTTAGTGTGCTTTTCACACTTTCTTTTACACATTTGTTCTTTCACTACACTTGCATGCCACAAGCTTTGCCTTTTTGATGTGATGGATGTTTTCTTTCAACAATCATGATGCCACAACACTTGCACATGCCATGATCATGCCGTTTTCTTTATGTTTGCTTACTTGTCTGCCTTACTTGTGTGTTTTCTTCCCCTTTTCGCACTTGACATGCCTAGGAGAGTAGAGACATATTTGTTTCCCCTTTCTAGTTAAAATAAAACACACGAACTCAGAGAAACAAATAACAAGGCAAAACTGGAGACCAAATCAAACTCTTCCCCCTGGTTAATAAAATGCAAGTAAAAAATACGAAAGCATAGTGCATGATTGATCATATAGGCATGCATCTTCTCCTCTGAGTCCACCTACAGTCTGCGAAGGACAATTCTAGTAGCCCGTTCTATAGCTTTGGCGCAGGACGTGTTGCTAGTTTGTCCCTTCTTGTCTGGGGTCGTGTCGATGTTAGTAGAGGGTACATCTCCATGCTACTGTAGGAGATGAGACCACCAACATACCACCCATTCACTACCTGCGCTTTGGCCAGGATTTAGAGTGGGGACCTTTACTTTCTTGCCTGAGTCAGAGACCTACGTACCCATGTGTGATCCCGGAGTAGACGACCTTTTAGGAAACACTTAGTTGGTGAGAGAGAGCATGTTAGTTGCATCCATGTGCATGAATGCCATTCACGCCACCATAACAATTACATCTTGTTGCTGGTTTTAACACCGGTAGTGTTTTGTTTTTCAGGTAGAGTTCGTCAGCCACTGCTCGAGTGTTCCTACCATGACTCCTCTATTTGCGATGCTTTGTTACTGATCCTCTTTTTCCAAGTTATTCGTCACTTTGACGATAGCTCATCTTAGGATTCATCCCCTCGTTTGCCACTGTAGTCTAGTTCTCACCCATTCCCGGTCAGCCATGGCCCAGCGCACCAACGAGTCTCTGTCCGTCACTGTTGCTCCAGAGGGCACTCTATTTTCGGCCCCTCCTACCCTTGTTGTGTCTTCAGCTGTTCACTCTGTCCATTTCGTGCATCACGGAGGTTCTGTCCCTTACCCCGTACGACATCCACTGACCTTGGCCAGTCTGGAGCCAGGCACTGAGTCTATCTCAGTGACCCCTGCTCAGGTTATAGATGTATCACTGACGGCCTCACTTCCTCAGGATTCCTTCTCCTTTAGCACCCAACTCATTATGGCAACATCCCTTGCAGGTTCCTTGCCTCCAGGGCAACCTAAGGTCGTCCCTCCTATGACATTCGAACCTCTGACTGTGCCATCTCTCACTGTCCCTGAGGGATCCCCTGCCGCACAGGCAAAATATCTGTTGGCCCTCGCCTAGATGATCGAGGGTACGACTTTTCCAATCCAGTCTACCACAGACACTAATGTTCCTGAGGTTCCCCGACAGCCGGTATTCCAGGCATCCACACCACCACCTCAGCCCTCACCCTAGCTCCTCACTGCGTCCACTTTAGTTGTGACACCACTACCTCAGACACACCACCTCACCACACAGCATTCTACTCCAGCATCTGGTGGCCAGCCCAATGGGTTGGCTAGAGTACAACACCCACAGAGCCTACATCCTAGAGCCGTACCACTGCAGTAGCTGCTACTCCCACACTCAGCACCCACTGCCATACAACTTTTTGCTCATCCTCCTTTCTCAAACCATCAGGTTTAGGCACCTTCACTTCCACAATCACACCCAACACTTCTACACAAATATGCTTGCCATCATGCAGCGGCACCAGGTGGCATGATGGTGGACCTGGAGGAGCACTTAGGTGCGACCCACAAAACATATGCGGCTATTCCCCCTGCTGCATCACCTTTGTCAACAGCAGTTCCAAATACCCTCCTCGCTAGGGTGGGTGACCTAGAGAGAGCACTTTGACAAGTGTAGGGAGGCGACCACCAACCCTACGGATTTTGGGACCTCTGTTATTTCCCAAGTGCGACACTCCCATCGCATTTTTAAATCCCAGACTTTGAAAAGTACAATAGTAAAGGTCGCCCCATTTCACATCTTAGGGAATATTGCAGAGATCTCACTCAACTCCAGGCTGACGAGAGGTTGCTGATCCGCCTCTTCTAGAAAAGTCTCACCGGTCCAGCCCTCAAGTGGTTCACGTCGCTTGACATGGGCTCGATCAAGACTTGGAACGACCTCTCGCAGGCGTTCATGGACCAATATGCCTTTAATCTCGACTTCGTCCCAAAAAGGGAGGACCTTGTCGCCACATGATAGAAACCCCACAAGCTATTTGGGGAGTACGTCAGCCGTTGGCGTGCCCTCGCATCGCAAATGAGAGATAGACCCTTCGACAAGGAGTCTATCAAAATCATTATCTGAGATGCGCAGCAAGATGTTGGGGCTCTGTTGAGCATTCAACCTATCACCACTTTCCTATCTTTGATTTGTGCAGGTGCGCGTGTAGAGAGCTCCATTTGCAGTGGTAGCTTTCCTGCACTTGCCACTTTTTCCAAACAAGCTGTATCCCTAGATCACCATGTGAGAAACAACACTCGTAACAACACTAGCACCAATTACCCTAAGAGGTGGGATCCTCCCAAGCCTGTCGTCGCATACGTAGGGTCACCCGCCATGCCCGTCAATGTGGTGAACCAACCAGGCCCGAATCAGTTTGTCTATGCACCTACACCTAGGGTACCACACACACCATAGATCACCACCACCGCCCAGCCGGTGTATCCCGCGGCACCAATCCGGGAAGGACCCCGCCGAGGGCAAAGAAGGCCTCAACGTGCTGCACAACAGTACACCCCACTGGTTGAGCCACTAGGTGCCATCCTCCCTAAGGTGGTGTCACTCCTGAAACTCCTGGAGGTCCGTCCCCAAAAATACTGTCATTTTATGTGATTTTCTTCGTATGTCGTCGTTAGCCTATTTTATGTAGATTTCTTTGCAATTGTTCTGTTCGGATGTCTGTGGTGTTTTTTGTGGTTCTAATGGTTTGGTCTATCGTATTTTTGGTCCCCTTAACGTTGATGTGATTTTTTGAACCATTCTTCACAAAAACACAGTCATTTTATGTGAATTTCTTCACATGTCACAGTTTACCTATTTTATGTGGACTTCTTTACAGTTTTCCCATTTTGATTTCCGTGATGCTTTCTTTGACGTCGATGACCTGATTTGGTTGCATTTTTGACTTTCTTGAGGCCTATATGATCTTCTGAACCATTCTTGCCAAAAACCTTGTCATTTCATGTTATTTTCTTTGTGGTGTTATTTTTCATGATTGCAATATTTTATGTGGATTTCTTCGCAATTTTCGCATAACATCATGCACATCCACCTAGTCATGTCTTGGCATTCGTATTAACATGATTATAGCACAATTTTGGCTTAGCAAACATTCATTCAGCCTTTAGAAACTGAATTAGACTAGAAAGACCTAGTTTCTCGAGCGTATGGGGGTGTCTAACACCTTCCCCATGCGTAATAGGAATCCTTACCCATCCTCTGGTTAGTAGACATCTGGCCTTCACATTTGCATCTCATGCATTCAATCCTTTGTGGTTTTCCTCATCTTTCCCTTCAAAGGCTAGATGGCGACTCCTTTTTCTTTTTGTTTTATCCTAACTTGCGCCTTCGCCATCTTGGCATGGTTGTGGCCTCCTCCCTCTAGCGCGACTCAGCGCCGGATCCCCGGGCAGGCATGGTCACAGGTAGAACTTCTGGACATCTTCTCCAATAGCACAAGATCCTACTTCAACACCAAACAGTGTGGCAGACATTGCCTAAACATTTGAAAGACCTTGGTGTGGGAAATTACAATTATGCTCCTATCCGTTTGCAAAAGCTACAAATGCCCCTTTAGCGCATAATACATCTGTAGTCACATTCGAGATTACCTATAGAATTCAATATCAAGGCAACAATGAATTCCAAGCTAGCTAGCACAATCAACCTAGCTTAAGCCCAGCATCAAGGCAAGCACCCCAACTCAGTCAACAACAATCGAGCATCTACATAAGCAAGAACTGCATTTAGTAGTAGTAGGAAGCAAGAACTGCATTTAGTAGTAGCAGGATTGCGCATTGGACCTCATCACCAGTTGGTTTTCCTTTCGACTTTGCTCTGGGTAGACAAAGTCCTTGCATTTTTGGATCTTCGTTTTGGATGGTTAGGGACCAATTATCCCTTTTTCCAACTTCACTCTAGTCAGCTTTCCTTTTGACTTTGCTCTGAGCAAACTAAGTCCTTGCTTTTCTGGATCTCCGTTCTAGACTACCTAAGACAAGTTATCCCTCTTTTCAACTTCAGTTTGGTTAGATGAAGTCATTACCTTTTTTGGATCTCCATCCCGAATGGTCAAAGTCTAGTTTAGCTCTGTTTTCGACTTCGTTCCAAATGGACGAAGTCCTTAACCTTTTCTGGATCTCCGTTCCAGACGATCGAAATCCAATCGTCTTTCTTTTCAACTTCACTCTAGATGACAAAGTCCTTGCCTTTTCTGGATCTCCATTGCGGTCGGTCGGAGTTCAATTATTTCTCTTTTCGACTTTGCTCTAAATGGACAAAATCCTTGCCTTTTCTTGATCTCCATTCCAAATGGTCGGAGACCAGTTAGCTCTCCTTTCAACTTCGCTCTAGTGGGACGAAGCCATTGCCTTTCTAGTTCTTTGTTCCGAATGGTTGGAGTCCAATCTGCCTCTTTGCTTTTCAACTTTGTTCCAGTTAGAAGAACCCTTTCCTCTCCTAGGTTTCCACTCTAAATGGACAAAGTCTAGGTGTTCCTCCGTCTAGATCTTTATTTCGAATGGACGAAGTCTAGATTTTCCTCTCCTAGGTTTCCACTCCAAACGAATAGAGTCTAGGTGTTCCTCTTTCTAGATCTTTGTTCCAGATAGATGAAGTCTATATTTTCCTCTCCTAGGTTTCCACTCTGGATGGACAGAGACTATGTCCTTCTCTGTCTAGATCTTCGTTTTGGACAGATGAAGTCTAGATTGTCCTCTTCGAGATTTTCACTCCGAATGGACAGATTCCAGGTGTTCCTCCTTCTAGATCTTTGTTCCAAATGGATGAAGTCTAGATTGTCCTCTCCTAGGTTTTCGCTCCGAACAGACGGAGATCCAGGTAATCACTACATGTTTGATTTGTTCCACTGTGTTCCAGTCATCATGTTTTGCTTATCCACTGCAGGAAAATGATAAGTTGTCGGACTCATCAGTCAGATTATTGAGGTTATCAACCTAAGAGACGGGATATGACGAGCTAGCTGAGTCTCGTCAACCCGGACACCAGACAGTATGACGGTTGTCAACCGAGTAGTTGGGGATACCAGCCCAAGGAAAAGGGGGCATGACAAACGCATCATTTGTCAAGCAAAACAGGTGCCTGTCCACACGGACCAAGGGCGAACAAAGAGATTTCGCGTCGACGAAAACTCAGAAAATAATGAGAGAAACAAAAGGACCTTGATCGCTCGGTCAAAGGGTCCAACAATGGGATTCCGCGCCCACAAAAAACTTAAAAGAAAAAGGATAAGGACCTTGACCGCCCGGTCAGAGGGTCAAACAACGGGATTCCGCGCCCGAGAAAACTCGGAAGAGAAAAATGACCTTGACAGCCCGGTCAGAGGGTCAAACAATTGGATTCCGCGCCCGCGAAAACCCAGAAGAGAAAGGATAAGGACCTTGACCGCCCGGTCAGAGGGTCAAACAACTAGATTTCTTACTTGGGGAAATCCGAGAGAGGGGCTAGGACCTTGACCATCTAGTCAAAAGGTCAAGCCATATGATTTCCTACCCAAGGAAATCCGAGAAAGGGGCTAGGACCTTGACCATCTAGTCAAAAGGTCAAGCCATAGGATTTTCTGCCCAAGAAAATCCGAGAAAGGGGCTAGGACCTTGACCATCTAGTCAAAAGGTCAAGCCACAGGATTTTCTGCCCAAGAAAATCTAAGAGAGGGGCTAGGACCTTGACCATCTGGTCAAAAGGTCAGGCCACAGGATTTCCTGCCCAAGGAAATCAGAGAGGAACCAAGGACATTGACCGCCTGGTCAAAGCCTGCGAAAGCCTAGGAGAGGCAAAGGACATTTGACTGCCCAGTCAAAGCCAAGAAGCTGGATTTCGCGCCCACGAAAATCCGAAAAGGGCAAAGGACCTTGACCGCCCGATCAAGATTAGCAAGCTGGATTCCGTGCTCGTGGAAATGCAAAAGGAGCAAAGGACATTGACCACTCGGTTAAGATCAGCAAGCTGGATTCCGCGCCTGCGGAAATCCAAAAGGGGCAAAGGACCTTGACCGCCCGGTCAAAGTTAAGCAAGCTGGATTCCGCGCCTGTGGAAATCCAAAAGGGGCAAAGGACCTTGACCGCCCGGTCAAAGTCAACAAGCTGGATTCCAGGCCCGCGGAAATCCAAAAGGTGCATTGGACCTTGACCGCTCGATAAAAGTCAAGCAAGCTGAATTCCACGCTCACGAAAATCCAAAAGGGGCAAAGGATCTTGACCTCCCGGTCAAAGTCAACAAGTTGGATTCCGTGCCCACGGAAATCCAAAAGGGGCAAAGGACATTGACCGCCCGGTCAAAGTCAACAAGCTGGATTTCTTGCCCGTGAAAATCCAAATGGGCAAAAGAAGGGACCTTGACCGCCCGATCAAAGATCGACTCTAACCGCCTGGTCAAAGCCAAGGAAAAGGATTTCGCGCATGCGAAAATCCAAGCAAAGCAAAGGAAGTGACCTTGACCGCCCAGTCAAAGGTCAACTCTGACTACCTAGTCAGAAGCCAAAAAAGATCTCGTGCCCGTGAGAAAAAGGAAATGACCTCGACCGCCCAGTCGAAGGTCGACTCTGACCGCCTGGTCAGAGGCCAAGGAAAAAGATTTCGCTCTCGCGAGAATCCAAGAAAAGTAATGGAAAAGATCTTGACCGCCCGGTCTAAGGTCAAACAAAAGGATTTCGCGCCTACGAAAATCCCAGCAAAGCAAAGGAAAAGGACATTGACCGCCAGGTCAAAGGTCAAACAAGAGGATTTTGCGCCCGCGAAAATCCTAGGAAAGCAAAGGAAAAGGACCTTGATCGCCCAGTCAAAGGTCAAACAAGAGGATTTCGCGCCCGCGAAAATCCAAAGAAAGCAAAGGAAAAGGACCTTGACCGCCCGATCAAAGGTCAAACAAGAGGATTTCATGCCAACGAAAACCCCAGGAAAGTGAAGGAAAAGGACCTTGACCGCCCGGTCAATGGTCAAACAAGAGGATTTCGCGCCTGCGAAAATCCAAGGAAAGCGAAGGAAAAGGACTTTGACCGCCCGGTCAAAGGTCAAAAAAAGAGGATTCGTGCTCGCAAAAATCCAAGGAAAGAAAAGGAAAAGGACCTTGACCGCCCGGTCAAAGGTCAAACAAGAGGATTTCATGCCCGCAAAAATCCAAGGAAAGAAAGGGATAGAAGGATCTCGTCCGCCTGGAGCGAGAACTTGGAAAAACAAAAGCGATAAAGCCTGGATTGCCCCCAGGAAGGAAACTGTCTCAGATGCAATCTGGAGGGCAAAACTACTTGTTGTTGGCTCTGTGGCACAGAAGCTGGTGTTCTCACTGAAATGCATGTGCAATATCCTCTGAAAGAGCCTTGCTGGGGTGCAACAAAAGTTGGGGCATATTTGCAACTGGGCATATCTGATTGCTGTATAGCTGCTGTGATATTCGATATTCTGTTGGGTGCTTGTAGGCTTCTGCTCAAATGTGATATGTCGCACCCTTTGCGGGTTATTCTACACACTTCACAATCTCAGGGGTTTCCTGCAAATTTCCCCATCTAGTGAACCTGAAGACTTGTGCATTCATTTTTTTGGTATTTTGCCTCTTGCTGACCACTGAGTGCGGAGGACAACAATGCAAAGCAACCACTCCATGCTTTAGACTTTTGAAAATTAAGATATATGCACTGCTCGCAAGTGATGGGGCCCACTGTCGTATCTGTTTTCCCATGTGTTGTGCAGGGATATCCAACCATGGTCACACCAAAGTGTTGTTATGATGTTTTGCAAATATTGATCGGTGCACTGATTGCTGAGGACCGCGAGCTTGCGGGCTTAGCATGTCCTCTTCATTGTTGAATATTGCCATGGTTGAAATGAAATGGCACTTGTTATGTGTTGCAGCTGGATTCTGGAAACCCGTTTTCCATGTCTTTCGCTCTAGGCAGACAAGGTTTGCTCTCGTCTTAGAAGAAGTCTGCCGGACCTGCAGGCTATTGCTATGCATGCCACTAGCCTGTTTGATGTGTTGTGACGGCCATGCTTCTATGAATTGATAGGCCTATCCCGAAGTGCTTTGTGAGAAGCCTCATCTGCATGCTCCCAATAGTAGTACTGTCCCCTTGATCTTCGTGACTTAGAAAGGCAGCTGACATGCCCCTAGTCAAAGACCTACATCCAGCCAATGAACCGTTAACATGCCCCTGGTTCAGCTCCCTTATTTGCCAACATTCCAACTCAAAAGGCAGCTGGCATGCCCCTTGTCGGAACGCGGACAAACGCCTTGCAAAGCGATGCAAAATGCAAAAGTGGTGAACTCACTAATGCTTAATGCCAAATGATTTATGCAAGATTTATAAGATGGAGGCAAGATTTATGCATTGTGTATAGAAGATATGCCCTCAGCACTGAGGAAGCCCTCATTGCTTGCTACAAGGAATTAGATTGTGTCCTCGACTCACTTGGTGCTACCTGGATTCCTGGGTTTATGGTGGCTCTCACTCAACCAATGGATTTCCGGGGTAAAATGGGCTCCATGCCAAATTCCTAGGGCCTT
>JAMKQA010027496.1:0-29961 GCA_024699735.1 Posidonia australis
GTGTATCAGGGATCATCGGGGTCACTTCATTGCTGTTGTTTCCAATTTTTATGGTAGTTGTACCAACATGGTGGCTGAATTCAAAGCTCTGAAGGACGGCTTAGCTCTATTTTTACAGTTGGGTCTCAAGCTGTCGAAACTGGTCATTGAATCTGACTCTGAGATTCTGGTGAACATGTTGCGGGGTGGTCGCTGCTTTGACTGGAGGCTTCGGAACGAGTGGAGGGGCGTTACGTTACTGGTAAGGCAATCCATTTCCATATCTCACATTTACAGGGAGGCGAATTCGGTTGCTGATTGTTTGGCTAATCTTGGCATCAACTCCCAACAATTCCTTACAATGTCTTCTTTTGGCGAGTTGTCAAATTTTGTTAAAGGGACCTTGTGCTTGGAAAAGGCCGGGCTGCCCTATCTTCGTTCCAGGCGCATATAGTCTTTGGGGCTTTGGTGTCTGTCCTCCCCTCTTGTAATTCGGATCCTTTTGAGTTATCTAATTTTGGGTCTCCTGGGGCTCGATAATTTCCAGGTTTAAAAAAAAAAAATTCAAAACCTAATCCAAAACCCTAAAACTAACCTAAACCTAATCCAAAATCCTAAACTTAACCCAAAACCCTAATCCTAACCCTAAACCTTAATCCAAAACCATAACAACCTCTAACCACATATAACAACTTCTAACAACCTATAACAAACCCTAACCACTTCCCACTCCAACATAATAACCTTTAACCACCTATAACAACTTCTAACAGCCTATAACAAACCCTAACCACTTCCCACTCTACCATAACAACCCTAACCACTTCCCACTCCACCATAACAACCCTAACCACTTCCCACTTCAGCATAACCACCCATAACAACCCATAACAAACTACCTAGCCATTGCAAGCCTATAAATACCCCCCATTTGCAAGAAGAAAAAGGGGAAGAAAAAGGAGAGAAAAAACTTGGAAAATTTGAGAAGAGAGAAACCAAAGAGTTTTCTCCCAACCAGAGCAACCAGAGGAGTCTCAGATCAAAGAAGAAGCTCAGAGAAGAGAAGAATTCAAGGTTCAGGACAACTCCAGCAAGCTCCGGTGACCTCCATCACTGCCAGCTCAGGTAAGCTCTAATCAGAGCTCAATTTCTCTCCATTTTAATTCCCTAGGTCCTCCTCTACCTTCTCCAGTCGATTCCAGTAAAGCTAGGTGGTTCCCTTGGCCAGAATCAGGCAGAATTTGAGTCGTTGGTCGCGATTCTCCAGTAGAGGAGGTGGGGGCACGAATCCAGTGAGTGATTCGTGCCCTAGCATGCTCCATTCTCTTAGGCCTGGTCCCATCTTGCTTCTCCACCCCTCTGGACGCCCCGACATTTCCTCTGGAAGCCACCAGGAAGAGCTTGTCGGATGCGCCCTCACCGTAGCCAGAGAAGAAGGTGAATAGTGAAGTGTGATCGGGCGTTTCACTCACAGCAGCGCCTCTCCGAGCATTGGAAAATCTTCCTCACCTTTCCCTCAAGCCTCTGGAAGCTTCCTCACCCTGATTCCAACCTCGAACAGCCTCCACAGTCGAAGTCGTCGGAGAGGATTGGGTCGATGGCGAGCAAGATCCAGAGGATGAAGAACGACGTCTTTTCTTGCCTCTGAGGGGTAAAATCTCTTCCTCTCCGTGCCTCCGAGCCTCTAGCGACCCTTTCTTCCCCGTCGCCGTCGCCGAAGTCGTGGCGACGGTAAGGGAGGTGGGAAGCAACTTCCAACCATTTAGTGCCTCATCAAAGCCACTGGATGTGTCCTTCTTCCCTCTTTCTTGCTCCTAGTGGGCTTGGATGCTAGATCAGGCATTGAGATGGCCTAGAAAGACATCCTAGATGGCCGTCGATGGCAAGGTTCCGTCGCCAGTGGCCGTTGTTCCTTTTTAAAAAAAAATAAAAGTTTCTTTTAAAAAACTTCTTCTTCTTTTCTTTATTTGCAACTAGGTCCTTTCATTTCGCTTTTAGGTCCTTGCATTAGTTTTTAACCTTTTTAATAATGATTTGTTTTGAAGAATTGCAGTGTGACCCTTGAACATTTTTGTTAATGTTATCCAAGCTCTAATTTTTGACATAAACCCTATGATTCACTTTTAATCCATCATAAGTCCATAATTTGCACAGAAAACCCCAGATTTCATTAAAATTGTTCTGAATGCGTGATTTTCTGACACAATCGCAAATTAAACCCTGAAGATTTAAATTTTTACTCAAATGTGTTCAGAATTGCATTTTAAACCCTGAACTTCACAAAATTCACACTGAATGCATGTTTTTTAGGGTAAATTTGCAGAACAATCCCTGAAGTTTCATGTTTTCAAACATAAATCCATTATCTTGCACATTTAACCTTGAATTTCTTCAGAATTGCTTTACTAACAAAATTGCAGATTAGACCCTAGGAATCCTGATTTTGAACAAAAATGCACAGTTTTGCACATTTAACCCCTAACTTCTTCAAAATTACATAAAATGTGTTTTCCTAAGCATTTTTGTTGATTTAGCCCTAGAATCTCAACCTTTATTCAGGATATGTGATTTTTGCATAGAGGCCCCTAAAATTTACATATTTCACACACTTTCTTTTTTTACATTTTGTTCCCCTTTTTCATGCATGTATCCTCATGCCTTCTTCCTTGCATCCTACACACATTTCCAACTTATTTCAGATTTGATTTTCACATTATTTTTTGGATTTCTTCCAATCGTCACGATTTTGATTTAATTTGGATTTTCATCGCTCGAGGGTGTACATTAACAGGCTTGACAATGCCGACATTGACCCGAATGAGGATTATTTTCTCCAATTTGATTTTCTTGGATTTCTTCGAATTTCCACTGATTTGCGTGACGCTTTCAAAGTATTTTCGATTTTCACGATTTTCCTCATTGCCCAAGGACGTACAGTAAAGTGGCATTTTAATGCCTACATTATCCTCTAGATTATCATTTTTTTCCTTTTTTATTCATTTCATTTCTTTGATTTGGCATATTTTTGCAGTCATCTTAAGCATATACATTCAGAGTAGACAAGCATGCACACAACAAACCATTAGCAAGCAGGAAACCTAGAAAGACCAAGTTCTTCGGGCGCATGGGGGTGCCTAAGCCCTTCCCCATGAGTAACAAGAATCCTTACCCTTTCTCTAGCTCGTATTGATTTGTGCACTATATTCATTAGGCACGGAGCATACATATGTTTTCTTCGCCTTGATTTCTTTAGGTTTTCCTCATCTTTCCATTAAAAGACTAGGTGGCGACTCCTTTTCCTTATCCTTATCTTATCTTTCTTTGGTTTTTTTGAGTCTAGTCTCCTTCTCCGAATTCATCATCTTCGCCGTGACCGTATCGGGACTCCTCATGTGCTTCCACACACCTTGGAGAGCCGTGCAGGGTTCCACCGGTATGGTCACACTAGGCACGAGATCAACAAGCCGAGGATGCTAATTTAGACCTACTTCAGCATGTACTGGATAGATATGATGAACAGACCAAAGCTATTAAGGAGGAAACCATGGAAATCAACCTAGGAACCATAGAAGAGCCAAAATCAATGCTCATTAGTGCCAACTTAAATCCAGAAGAACAAACCAAAATGGTGAAAATCCTAAAGGAGTTTGTGGATGTACTGGCCTTCAAATAAGAAGATATGCCAAACCTATCAAGCAGAAACTAAGGTGACTAAGACCAAAGCTGGCACTCAAAGACAAGGAGGAAATCGACAAGCTCTACAAAGCAAAATTCATCAAAGTGGTCATGTACCCCAAATGGGTCTCCAAAATTGTGCCAATGGCCAAGAAGGAAGGGAGGGTCGGAGTTTGCATCGAATACCATAATCTTAATGATGCCTGTCTTAAAGACGACTTCCCTCTACCACACATCAACCTACTAGTGGACAACAACACGAGGTATGAGATGCTATCATTCATGGATGGCTTCTCCAGCTACAACCAGATCAAACTAGCAGAAGAAGATCAAGAAAATACATTGTTCATCATGCTGTGGGGAACAAACTGTTATGTGTTCATGCCATTCGGGCTTAAGAATGCCAGTGCCACATATCAAAGGGCAATGATGGCCATATTCTACGACATGACGCATGATTGTATGGAGGTGTATGTCGATGATATCCAGGTCAAGTCCAGGACAAGGGAAGAACATTTCGAGGCATTAAGAAAAGTACTAGGAAGAGCAAGGTAGTACCTTTAGACACCCCGATTTTGAATTCACTTAGCAATAGGCTCCTTTGGAAAGATGCTCTGTTTGCGATCACCAAAACCCCAAATTTTAAAACCTAAAACCTATAACCTAGCTCCACCAAAACCCTCAAGCCCACACAAGCCCAGTCAGGCCTACACTAGTCCACTCAAACCTAATCAAAGCAAGAAACAATAATTAAGAATTAAAACCAAACAAAAGTCATTTAAAACACTAAAAATCCAAATTAATCAAACAAAAACCCTAATTAAAGTTAAAATTAAATAAAATCAAGTTAAACCCACTTAAAATCCAATTAATCAAGTGAAAACAGTAATTAAAGTCACAATTAAATAAAATCCCCTTAAACCCACTTAAAATCCAATTAATCAAGTGAAAACCCTAATTAAGGTCAAAATTAAATAAAATCCACTTAAAATACAATTAATTAAGTGAAAACCCTAATTAAAGTAAAAATCCATTTAAATCATCTAAAACCCTAATTAATTAAACCAAAAACCCTAATTAAAATCCAAAACCCCTAAATTAAACTCAAAACCCTAATTAAAACACAAAAAACCTAATTAAGCTAAAAAGCCTAATTAAAATCCAAAACACCCTAATTAAACTAAAAACCCTAATCAAAATCTAAAACCTCTAAATTTAAACACAAAAAGAACCCCTAATTAAACAAAAAACCCTAATTAAAATCCAAAAACCTAATTAAATTCAAAATCCTAATTAAAATCTAAGAACCTAAAACCCTAAAATAATTAAAATCCTAAAAACCCCAAAGTGATTAAAACCTTAAAAAACCCTAATTTAAAACCAATTAATTAAACCCTAAGGTACAAAACCAAAAACTTAATTCAAATCACAAAACCCAAATAAAAACCTAAATAGCAAAACCCTAAAAACCCTAAAATAATTAAAATCCTAAAAAAACCTAATTTAAAACCAATTAATTAAACCTTAAAACACAAAATCAGAAATTTAATTAAAATCATTAAAAAAACCTAAATCTAAAACCCAAAACCCCTTTAAAAAAACCCCTAAAAACAAAACCTAAAAACCCTAAAACTCAAAGCCCATCTACCATGCTCATTAGTAGCCCACAAGACCCATTTATTCTCAATCACAAAACTTGGGAAACGGTAGAAATCATTCCAGCGATCCCCTGCAATCTCTGGTGTCGTCTCTGGCGAAAATCTCGAGATCCCCGGTGCCTGCTTCTCCTCTCCCGCGATCTCCAACTGTTTTCCCTCCAACTCGTGCCCCTAATCCAACAACAGCCAGGCCTTGCTAAGGAGAATCAACGGCATAGAGGAAGCTGACCGGAATTTAAAAGAGGCCCGTCACCGACAAACGAAGCCTTCAGTCTCTCTGAGCACACTATAGCCCCAAAAAAAACCCCACACCCAAACGACCAGAGGCTCGACATTTTTCCCACATCCAGACCCCTTGCTGCAACTAGAGCGTCTACTAAAGCACCACCGCCACTGGAGCGTCAGCCCAGAACATCGCCGGGAGAAACACGCCCCTCGGGTAATCTCTTCCCCTCTTCTTGGCTTCAAGGCATGTCTCGTAGGGTCCCCTTAGGTCCATTAGGTCTCGTTTTGACGAAGAGACGCCCCTGTATCCCGTCGACCCCCCTCCGGCCATGAGTTCTCTGTCACCGACGAGGCCTCGGGCCACCTAATTCCTGGAAAGGCTCCATGGGCCTTTCCTTCTTCTCTTCCCCCTTCCTCCTCCTCCGCCTCCCTGAGTCCCTATCACTTAGGGGAGGGCCCTCCAGCGCCAAAAGACGTCGTCGCTGCTCTGTCGTCGACCTCCTCCGCCATGAAGTCTCCTGGGATGCTTTGATCGTGCCCGTTTCGCACCACCACGACAAGAAGTCCACTACCCCACCACGAGTCACTCCACGTAGCCACGTCGTCGTCCTTGGCCTCAAAGCGTCGTGCCTGCTCCTGTCGTGTCCGTCACCGGCACAAGAGACGAGAGGGACACCTTAGGCCACCTTGGTCCACGCCGATGCTTCCCAGAGCCTCGTCGTGACTCCCCAAAGCTCTCTCGATCCTCACCGCGTCGCTCCAGCCACTGCGTCGCTGTTAGCATCCTCACCATCGTCTTCCTCAGCGTCAGTCAACTCCTTGCTGGAGCCAGTGGTGCGGGGAGATCCTTAGGCCTCCCCAGTCATTTCCGATGCTCCGGAAACACCCGCCATGCCTCCCTTTAGCCTATTGAGCTGTCGCCGGAGCCATCCAATCGCTAGGCCACCGCTAGGTTGTCACCAGAGCGCACGCTGGAGCAGAAACGTCGGCGATCCGCTGGTAATCTTCGAATGGGAGCTTATTTGGCCCAGGCCCCTTTAGTTTTAATCTTTATTTCTTAGGTCCTTAAATACTTACGTTTAGGTCCTGTGTCTTTATTTTTAAGCCCTTGTAGTTTAGATAACTTTTATTTCTTCATTTTATTCCTGTAAGATTTGCATGTAACTCCCTACATATTTTGATTTTTTATTCTTAATGCATTCATACATGTTTTATCACACTTGAGCCCCTGCGATCATGCTTTCTTTGCATTTAGGTCTTGAGTTTTTGCAATGAGCCCCTAGAGTTTCTTAAAACTAAGCTCTTCTTTGAAAATTTGCATATTGACCCTAAGAAACTTCATAATTGCACTGTTCAACACAAAAGTCCAGTTTTTATCACATTTAAGACCTGTAAACTTGCATGCAGCCCCTTGGATTCTGAACAAACAATCTCTGAGCATAGAAAATTTGCATCCAGACCCTTAGACTAATTTTATATCCATCATTTAGAGTTTTAATTGTTTTCTCATATGTTTTTGATATTTTTCACTTATTGCATTTCATATTTTGCATTTAATCATAGATTTCATTTAAAAATCATGTTTGCATTGTAAATTGATCTTTAGTTTCATATTTTAATCCCATTTGCACTTATGTGTGAATTTTGCACATTAGACCCTGAGTTTTTAGGAAATTACCAAGGTACAATTTTCACACATCTCAGTGCCACATCGTCATTTGATCCATCATCTGCATATTAGAATAGAAGTCATTGAATATTCTTTAATCCAAGTCTTTCCCTTTTTTTACGAATTATTGCAATTTAGTCAATGTGTTTGTCCTTTATGGTGTTTACATCATTTTGTTGTTTTCCTTCATCATGTTTTCTTGCCAATAACATTTTCTGGACATTTCAAACACATTTTGATGTATCCCGGACTAGGCATCGTGCTCATACATGTACTCATCACATCTGGCCATGGAAATGATCGAATTGCCCATGTGCCACCCATTCATGTACATGCATGTTAGTTCTTACATTAAGTCATGCATGACCTTTGCCTAAGTCATTCTTCAACATCTTTTACACATTTAGGAACATATTCATGCATTTTGCAAGGTTTTCATCCCATTTGCATATGGTTCCATCCTTTTTAAGCTAGCCTGCATCAACTGTGTTTCTTTCATGGATTTTTCTTCACTTTGTTTTCGAAGTCCCTCATCCGACATTCGATTTGATTTTCTTTACTCCTACGTTTTGGATTTTTTCGATTTGATTTAGATTTCATTGCCTGAAAGCATACACTAACAGACCGAAAGGCCCACATAGGCCCACTTCTCCTTTTTGACTTTCATGACTTTTTCCATGATTCTAATGACTTGAGTTGATCCCACTTTTTATCTTTTCGATATCGGTATGGTTTTTCCAAGCATTCTTTCCAAAAACACTGTCGTTTTATGTGATTTTCTTTGTATGTCGTCATTTGTCTATTTTGTGTGGATTGCTTTGTAATTTTTCCATTCAGATCTCCATAGGGTTTTATGCCATTCTAACAATTTGGGTCATCATTTGATCCCCTTGATGTTGGTGTAATTTTCTGAACTATTCTTTACAAAAATGTCATCATTTTATGTGAATTTCTTCACATGTCACAGTTTACTTGTTTTATGCGAACTTCTTTGCAGTTTTCACATCTTGATTTCCACAATGCTTTCTTTGATTCTAATGACCTGAGTGGGTTGCATTTTTGACATTCTTGAGACCTGTATGATTTTCCAAGCCATTCTAGCCTAGAACCTTGTCATTTCACGTAATTTTCTTTGTCGTGTTGTTTTTCATGATTGCGATAATTTATGTGGAGTTCTTCGCAGTTTTCGCATTCCATCTTCACATCCATCCAGTCTTGTCTTCACATTCATATTACCATTCTTAGAGCACGATCTAGGCTTAGCAAGCATTCATCTAGCCTCTAGCAAGTGAATTAGACTAGAAAGGCGTACGGGGGTGCCTAACACCTTTCCCGTGCGTAATAGGAATCCTTATCCATTCTCTAGTTAGTAGACGTCTAGCCTTCACATTTGCATCCCATGCATTCAATCCTTTATGGTTGTTTGTGGTTTTCCTCGTCTTTCCCTTAAAAGACTAGGTGGTGACTCCTTTTCTCTTTCGTTTTAGCCTATTTTGCGCCTTCTCCATCTTGGCATGGTTGTGATCTCCCCCCTCTGGCGCGACTCCGCGCTGGATCCCCAGGTTGGCATGGTCACAGTACCAACTAAAGATGAACCCAAAGAAGTGTGTATTTAGAGTCATTGCTTGCAAACTACTAGGCTTCATCATCAGCAAAAGTGGAATCGAAGTAAACCTATAGAAAGTCAAGGCGATCGCACAAATGCCTCCCCCACAAAATATCAAGGAGCTCAGGGTACTCATCGGGTGCTTTCAATTCATTCAAAGATTCATCTCACAACACGTCAACCGATGCAAGCCCTTCTATGAGTTGCTAAAAGGGGTAGAGAATTCATCTGGGATAAAAAATTGTCAAAACTCTTTTGATGAACTCAAGGCTTATCTCATGAACCCTCCTATCCTGTCATCACCCATGCTAAGGATGCCTTTTCTATTATCGAGAAGCATTGCTTAGTACTAGTATAGGCATCTTAGAAATTAAGGCACTACTTCCTAGCTCATAAGATTTGTTACATCGCAAAAATGAACCCAATCAAGTATATGTTTAAGAAGCCAGCTCTCTCGAGAATGCTGGCAAGATGGCAGATCCTCTTTACAGAGTTTGACCTCCAGTATGTACCTCAGAAGGCGGTCAAGGGGCAAGCTATAGCAGATCTATCCATAGAAGATTACCAGCCAGTTCAAATAGACTTCCTAGATGAAGAAATATTGGAAATACAAGCTGCGGAGCCATCTGACCGATAATGGACCCTGTACTTTGATGGAGTACTAAATATGCAAGGGGTAGGCATAGGCGTAGCACATCTCACTCATGAAGGAGTTCTCATCCCCCGAGCCATCTAGTTAAACTTCACTACAAGCATCAACAATGTTGCTAAATACGAGGCCTTGATCCTTGAACTTCACCTAACTTTAGAGCTAGGGGCAAAGCAATTAAAGCTCATTGGAGACTCTCAGCTGATTTTGAGACAAATCTTGAAAATATATAGAACCATTAATCCCAGATTGGAGGCATACAAAGACATTCCCACTTGCTGTTGACCCGATTCCAGCAAGTGGTGTACATCCACACCCTTCGAAGCCACAACCTTCTTGTGGATGCTCTTGCTTCGCTGGCTTCCTCAATTGAGTTCTCAATTAATGTTAAAGAGCAAACCATCATGGTCTAGCAACAAGGGGTATCCCTCCTTGATTCCATCGAGTCATGGGCAATGGAGCTCAAACAGGAGATTGAAAAGCCGAAGGTCGCTAGTTTTGAAATTTGCTACAATATCGAAGAGGATGGAAACCCCTAGTTTTTCGACATCCAAAACTATATCCAAAGTGGGACTTTTCCTAAGTACACAACTTCGCAAGACAAAGAAGCAATAAGAAGGATGGCTACCAAGTACTTCATGAGAGCTAGGGTTCTATTCAAGGGGTCTTTCAACGGGAGAGAGCATCCTTGTGTCACCTACGAAGAGGTCGAGGTCATCCTTAGCAAGATGCACGAAGGGATATGCGGTGGACACATCAATGCCTAATTCATGGCCAAGATGATACTATGAAGAGGATATTATTGCCCAACCATGATAGCTGATTGCGCAAAGAAGGTGAAAAGGTGCAACAATGCCAAGTTCATGTAGACAAGATACATGCACCGACATTAGAGCTAAACCCATCTCAAGCACTGTGGTCGTTTGTTATGTGGGCATTCGATGTGATTGGCCCTTTTGATACAAGAAAACAAAACAAGTTCATACTCACTATCATTGAATATTTCACCAAATGGGCAGAGGCGGAAGCGTTCACTGAGATCAAAGCCTCGTGTCTATGCAAGTACGTTTGGAAGAATATCCTCTCAAGGTTCAGGATCTCGAAAAAGTTAGTAGTAGACAATGATGCAATCTTCACCTCACAAGACTTCTGAAACTGTGTAAGAAGTTCAAATTTGAGCTACATCATTCATCGCAAAACTACCCCCAAGGTAATGGGCAAGCTAAAGCTACTAACAAAATGTTAATCTGAATCCTTAAGAAAACAATAGAAGGCACTAAAAGACTTGATTGGATAGATAAACTACTTAATGCCTTATGGGCCTATCGAACCTCCATAAGAATGCCTATGGGCCAATCCCCATTCGTGTTTACTTATGATATGGAGACAGTAGTCCCATTTGAAATCAAGGTCCCCTCATTAAGTGTACAACTTGACGATGAGATAACTACTGAAGATAAGGGGCAGTTGTTATGTCTACAATTAGACCTACTAGATGAGAAGCGATTGCAAGCTGCCGAGCATGCACACCTCTACCAAGAACGACTCACAAGGGCTTATAAAAAGAAAGTAATTGAATGCAAATATAACATTGGTGATTGGGTGCTTAAGGAAATCCTGCCACGCAAGCATGGGAAATTGAGACCAAACTAGGAAGGACCATACCTAGTGATTGAGGCATATCTAGGCAACGCCTATTGTTTGGCCAAAGAAGATGGCACTAGGCTTGAACATCCTTGGAATGCACTGCACCTTAAAAGGTACTACCCTTGACATGCACACAGGACTTATAGATTGTCTGAGCTTGCAAGCAAGCTGCCCCATAAGACTTAGGAGCCTTGTCCTTGGCCTTAGCTCACAAACACCAAGTGGGAAGAAAGGGGTTAGAGGTTTAACACTGAGATGGAGGCCAACCTTCAAGAGCTTCCCCTCCGGTCCATGAAAAATAAGTCCACACACTTCCCCATGTTAGGCATACTATCCCATCATAAATCTAGATGAATTAAGATCAAGTAGATGCTTAAAGCCAAAATCTAGAAGCACAAAAAAGGGGAGTGCATCCAAAAGCGTGAGTCGGTCCAACAATAATAAATATCTATTGGCCGAACACTCAAAACGGTGGTGAGATCACTAACGCTCAGCAGGTGTGCTATCATAGTATAAACCTCAATGAGTAGTGATGGGTAGACACCTGCCGAAAGAGAAAAAAGAGATAAAAGGGAAAAAAAAAAGGAAAAGAAGGCAACAAAGAAGCTATCCATGGACCAAAAGAAAGGGAGAAGGGACAAGATGGTAGTAAAGAAGTTGTCCAAAGGTAATGAATAAAAAACAACAACAAAGAAGTTGTCCAGAGTCAAAATAGAAAAGAAATGAGCACAATAGGATTCAACCTTAAGCAAGGTAGGGGTGGCAATGGGTCAGGTCAGGGTTAGGTTTATCTATACCCAAACCCAGACTCATCTTTTTTCACGGATTCAAGGCTGGATCTGGATCTGGGTCTGGGTTCTAAAATCAGGACCCAAACCTATAAAGATAATGGATCTAGGTCCGAGTCTCAGGTATGATGGGTCCTCCAACTTATTTTTCATTTTTTTAAAGAAAGTAGATTTTTAATTAAAATAAAAACATTGTAAATAAATATGCTAAACAATTCTCTTTCAATACACATATATCATGAACAAAATACATCCATAAATAAATATATAACATGAACATAAATAAATAAATTCAATTTAACAATGTAAACAACTACTTTACTAATTCAATGAAAAAACCTGATTGTCTGATCAATGGAAAATTAACTGAATCATAAACATAATTTAACAAACAAAAAAATTACTAAATCATAAACATAATTAAACTGAGATTCAACTGATATTCAATTATTCAAATGATTTAATTACTGTTTGCAGTGACATTCAACTGAGAATCAATTATTCAAATGATTCCATGAAAACAAGAGATTTCTCTTAAAACAAGAGATTTCAATGATTCAAATTATTCAAATAAACATATTCAAATACACATTCAAGATTCAACTCTGATATATCTCCCTATACTACATATTAATACAACAAAAGACGACATATCCAATAGAGTAGAACCACCATACCATGATATTGAGAACAAAATAAGCAAAACTCTGCTCAGCAACCATTGCTCCGTTGGAGGGGGAGGTGAAGGAAGGAGAGGGGGTTGTCTATCATCGGCCTGGAAGAGGAAGAGGTGGCTGTCAGGCGTGGAGTGGGGGAGGTGGTGGAGGGAAAGGGGAGGACCAAAGGAGGGTGTAGACGTGTAGTGGATGGTAGTGGGGAGAGGTGGAGGAGGGAGAGTCAGAAAGGGAGGAGGAGGAGACTCACAAGAGGGGTTGCCAAGGGAGGCGAAGGAGGAAGAGGGAACGAATAACAGGAGAGAGGTGGAGGAGGGAAAGGGGAGGACTAGAGGAGAGCGTAGACGTGCAGTGGAAGGTGGAGGAGGGAGAGCGGGAGAGGGGAGGAGGAGGAGACTCACAGGTGGGGCTACGATGGGAGGCAAAGGTGGGAGAGGGGATGAATCGAAGCTGGGCTGCTAGGGGAGGTTGAGGAGGGAGAGGAGTAGGGAGGTCAAAGGCGGAAGGAGAGCCAGAGAGGGGAGGAGGAGGTGACTCACAGGTGGGGCTGCTGGGGGAGGTAGAGAAGGAAGAGGGGACAGATGACAAGGGATAGGTGGAGGAGGGAGAGCTGGAGAGGGGAGGAGGAGGAGACTCACAGGTGGGGCGTCGAGGGAGGTGGAGGAGGGAGAGGGGACGGATCAGAGTCGAGCTACCAAGGGAGGCAAAGGAGGGAGAGGAGTGGGGAGGCCAGAGGCAGCGCCTGTATGTTGTTTCGTTGAAGGTCGAATGAGGGATTGAGAGTAGGGTTTTGAGAGATTTGAAGTTTAGACTTTAGAGAGAAATCAGAGAATGAGAGATTGAAAGTAAATAATATATATATAGTGGAAAAATTATACATTAGTCTTTATATTTAACTTATAATATATTATATATACACCGGGTCCATAGGTCCATGAGTCTAGATATTTTTAGACCCAGATCTTACCTAGTAAATAAGTGGGTCTAACGGATCCAGGTCCATGGGTCTCATTTTCAAGACCCAGACCCATACTTTATGGGTCCAAACCCATAGGTCCTAGGTGTAGACCTGACCCATTGCCAGCCCTAGAGCTAGGGGAGGGTTTAGAGCTTCGAAGACAAGCCAAAACTCTCAACATAGGATACTACCCCTATTTTTCCCTATCCCCTGCACTACACACGCAAAGGCAAGGGGCAAGAAACCAAGACTAGGGGCAGTTAGTACTGAGGCTAACTAGAAGCAACTGCTGGCCCAAGAAATGTGCAAGGGATTTGATCATCAAGGTTTCTGCCCAACTTGGATCTTTCTTGCCAACTTTGCAAAAGGATTTCGTTGCTATCTCGCAAAGGAAACCCTAAAAAACCAAGAAAATAGAAAATCCCAAAAACCAAAAAAACAGACAATCCCAAAAACCAAAAAAAAAAAAGAAAATCCCAAAAAACAAAACAAAATATAGAAAATCCCAAAAACCCAAAAAATAAAAAATCTCAAAAAAAAAACCAAAAAATAGAAAATCTAGAAAACAAATAAAATAGAAAATCCCCAAAACCAAAAAAATCCACAAAAAATAGAAATAAAAAATCCAAAAAAATAAAATAGAAAATCCCAAAAAGGAAAGATAAGGTAAAATCTACCCAACCAACACCATCTCATGAAACTGATAACAAGTCAAGGCCTATGATGCAAAAATTTAGGACATTCGGTTGACCTCTCCTATTCAAGGTGGTCGTTTGGTATTCGCCTACGAGGCAAAGCTGGGATCTTGAGAAGAGACAGCTCCTCGCCAACCATACCATTTCTCATTAGATAATAAAGTTGAGGCCACGACTTGTTATCTTCCACCTAAGTTTCATTTTAGGATTGTTGCTTCTTCTAGAATTTTCTAAATATTTATTATATTTTCTAAAACTAGGGGCAAGATGCACCCTAGAGGGACTAACAAGTTTGCTAAGGATGTGTAGGATGGTACTGACAAACAGGTGTTATACACCGGCATGCAGGCGTTCTATGTAAAACGCCTACAAATAGTCGTTCAATGTCTTTAGGTGTTATACGCCCATTATTTGCCATTCTATGTACAATGCCTAGGAAGAGACCGTTCAACACATCCTGATGATAATTGCAGAAATTGAGGTGTTAAACGACCCAGCTAAGGCATTTTACGCTTTATCTGTAATTTAAACCTACAAATCATTGTCAAACTGTCATGGATCAATGTCAAGCCCATAGGGGAGTATTCCTTCATTTATTGCAGTCCAATACACATACAGAGGCTAGGAAATAAAAGTTGGATCTTATTGAATATGAAGGAGAATTATTACAACTATGAAGAATCAAAGAACATAAAAGGAAAAATACATAAAAACTGAAATTATTACAAAACTAATTGAACAATCTCCTTTTCTTCTTACGCAGGACCTTGGATTCCTCAACCCACTCCTTCGACTTCGGTAGGAGCTTGGAATACCAAACCTAATTGTCATCCCCTAGAGTAACGAATTGGTCAACAAGGTGAAACAAGGTGAAACAAGACCCATCTGAATCATCTTGCGGTTCAAGGTGGTCCAAAGCGTCCAAATGCAGTAGACCATAGTTGCATCGATCAGTAAAGTGTGCTCAAGGGCCCTGATATGGGGAACACGATTTAAGGGAAGTGGCACTTCCATTTTGTGACCCACCATCTCGTAGCAGTGGTGGGCATTGTATACCACAAAGTGGGTGGGCCCAATCAGTTCAAGCTCCACCAAAAGACCCCGTAACTGATGCTTGCAGCCGAATGGTGAGTCTCAAGTGTAGAGGGAAACAGGAGCAGACGAAAGTAGGCAAATTCACTCCTCCACCAAGTCAGTTTTGGCAACTTCAATGTTGGGAAAGTCAGTCTGCAACCATCGTGAAAGAAGGAAGGGGGAACCCATAAAATCATTACCAGTAGTCACGCTAATCAACCCTATATACGTAGCCACAAGGGTGGCCACCGAGAAAGACAGCCACAAATGTTCCGTTAGCCCCACGAGGAACTCTACATGATAGACATCCAGACTAAAATCTTTAGAGACAAACAAAGTTAGACCTCCAATCAGTAAAGATAGGCAAATACGAAGTTGGTCTTTAGAAGCGGAATCCTGCATCCAAAGAAAGTTATAACACAGATATGATAAATCAAGCTAGTCACCCTTAAGTAATGGATAGGTAGGTGGAGCTGAGAAAACATGCAGCATGAGCTTCTCCATGTTGGTTGTCTCATATAGCAGCGGGAAGTCAGCATTTAAGTGGGAGCCCCCAATGTGAGGTACACCAAGTAGGCTAGCAACCTCCTCCACCAAGATAGTCATCTCACACCCACCAAGGAAGAAGGTGTGGGTTTAAGGATGCCAGAATGAACACAAAGCGTGAAGCAGTAGCCAATCTGGAGCAGTGTCCAGTAAATCCAGAAGCTCGCCAAATGACATACGAGCCAAAACAGATCTCCTTTCTCTAGCCCAAGGCACAAACTCTCTCACCCTAGGGGAGTCATAAGAGAAGTCACAATCAAATCTAGGCATCCTTGTGAAGTTAGTAATTTCCTATAGGGTCCCATTATCAAATCAGAAACAACCAAGGAAAGAAAGAAAAGAAAAACAAAAAAATCAAAGAAGGAAGAAAGGATCAAGAGAGAAGAAGAAAACATACCTTTCTAAATTGGATATGGGACACCATATGCCCCTCAATTGCCTCCAGGGAAGTGACAATCCTCCCATGGTACATAAGAACGTCGGGGATCAAAATAGATGCCATGAAGACAAAGCACGAATCAAGGAATAAAGCAAAGAACAAGCAAGCAAAGGTGGATGCAAAAAAGCCCGGATGAATACCAAGAGAGGGCCAAATCCTATTTTATAAGCACAAGAAGAGACGTCGAAGACTTCCCAATGCAGGAATTAAGACAATCATGGAGCATTAGGAAAAATTAGCCAAGAACTGGAAAAGAAAAAAAGGATTCCGGTGTCGAGGTATTGTACACCTGTGTGGATGCTACCCCAGGGTCAGGAACAAGAGGAACAAGGGGAAAGCAAACCACAAATGAAAAATGGATAAGGAAAAGAAATCGGAGTCACCACCTAATCTATTTGAAAGAAAATCGAAAGACGAGGAATACCCAAAAACACAAAACAGATGATAAAATGCGATAGAAATACAAGATGTGGAAATCTGAGCCAATGGATGTGACACAAGGGTCATTACGAGCCAAAGAAAGAGTAAAAACTCATGTTATGAATGAGAAAGGTGTTAAGCACCCCTATACGCCCGACAGAGCAGTCTTTCTTGACTTGCTCAACCATATGTGTGGCTATGTAGGCATGTTTATGCTGATTCATGTTTACCTTTAAGCCAAGTGATGCAAGGATGCAAAAACATGATGTGACAATCGCAATAAGAAAGGAATCTAGGAAGAAAACAATCATGGATGCAAGAGATGTGATAAACAAGCATGGAGACTCGGCCTGATGATGGCCACAAAATCCCTAGACAATCTACACAAGGCACTCGCGTAGGCCAGTCGTGGGTCCAGAAACAGGTCCGATCATGTGACTTCTCATTGTCCAAGGAAGCTGAGCAAAACTCCAAATGAGAAAATGTAACACCCATAAAATTCATTTTGTAATTATTGACATTTTATGAATTTAATTCCCGGACGGGTGTTACTGTTCCAAGGCCCGTTGTGTGGTTTTGTGCTTTTGGGCTTGGGCCTCGTGGGTCGGCTTCTGTTTGCTTGTCCCTGTGCATGGTTTGACACTGTGCTTGTGGGCCCAGGTGTGGGTCCACGAGGGGCCCACGCTCGTGGGCCGTTGGCTGTGGCTAGTGGTTGGTGCGAGGAGTAGTTGGTTCGTGCCTTGGAGCTAGCGGTTGGTCTGTGTGCACCGAGGCTGGTGGGTGGCCGAGGACTGGCTGGTGTGCGTGTGTCGGAGATTGACGACAGGTGCACGGTGACCTCCTCCCCCATGTATATAACACGTGCATGGGGCGAGCCTTCTTCGACACACCAGAGCCCCAGTCAAGCTTTCTCCCATCCCTTCCTTTCCTCCTCTCTTTTCCCCCTCCACGCCTTATCCATCTTCTTCTTCACTCCTCCTTCCGCTGTGGGTGGGTGCGAGAGACAGAGAGAGCCCGAGAGTGGGAGACGGGAGGCGGTTGCTTACGGTGGTTCGTGATGGCCGGAGAAGCTCTGGAGCGACGTCCCTGATGTCGTGGAGCTCAAGTGGAGTACTCCCGTGGCCGTGGTTGCGCCGGAGTTCGTCGGAGTCGGCTAGAGATCGCCGGAGCTCATTTTCAGGTACGTATCCCCATTTTAATGTGTAGAAATCATGGAAAATGGTAGAAATGCCTAGGATGCATGTAATCTAGGCTAAATTTAATGTTTTGGAATTTTTGGGTATTTATGGTGGTTGGTGTGTTTTGGGTCATTTTGACCCTCTTGCCTTTGTGATTTTAAATCTTGATGCATGATGAATGGATTTTAGTTTTG
The DNA here is from genome assembly GCA_024699735.1 of Posidonia australis. Taxonomy (NCBI): domain Eukaryota; kingdom Viridiplantae; phylum Streptophyta; class Magnoliopsida; order Alismatales; family Posidoniaceae; genus Posidonia; species Posidonia australis. Next base: position 18,075 of record JAMKQA010027496.1, read on the forward strand.
CTTGTTTGGTTTTGGAGTAGACTCGAGGGTCTACCACATATGTTTTATTTGAGTTTTTGGGTGGTTGTTTGGAAGGTCCGATCGGAGCTCCCACCATGGGCAATTTCCGGGTGTCCTGTCACTGGTCACCTGAATTCTGACAGAAAACTAGGGGCACAGGCCGATTGCATAGGCCACATGCGCGGGTTCAACAGTGGTTCTGGCCCCTGGTCCAAGCTCTACTAGCATTCAGACGAAAGTGGCAAGGGTGCGAGCCAGACGCGCGGGCCACATGCGCGGGTCTGGTAGGGTATTTTTCGGGGTTTTTCCTAGATTTTGGGAAATGTATTTTAATGCAATGGTTCTCCACATTGGTTTGTATTGTCCCAGTGAGATGAGATTGTGGGTCGTCAGTGGTGGTCCCTTGGGACACCTGATGTGCCATTTTGTCGAGGTTTTGGAAGAGTTTTCAAAGATATGAAAATAGTTTTGGAAAATGGATTTCAAAGAAATAGTTGGCCTATTTTGAAAAGTGTTTTACTGGTTTTTTGTGTGCGGGCCGAGATAATGTGGGACCGTGTCGTCGGGACCAGGGAATGTGACGACATTCTTGGGTGGTCGGGCGCAACTCCCTGGTTGAGATCGGGGGCCGAGATACCTTAGCCTAAGGGGCGTCGGGTCCTAGAGGTATGAGACTCCTTAACTGTCGTCTCAAGGCTAGGGTTGTGGTCCACGGGTTGAGGTGTCTTATGGCATGACGGGGAGGTATGATACTCCTGTTGTGGCTGTGAGCACTGAGGCTCGAGTGTCGTCAGATGTGGAGGTATGACACTCCCTCCTAAGCACCGTGTGTGGAGGACGCCATGAGGAGGCAGACCCTGTGGTGGCCAGTGCGGGTGGGACACGTGCCCCATAGCTGGTAGCGTCCTGAGAGACAGGATAGCCTTACCAAGGAGGGGTTGGCTTTGTGAGGGTTCTCCAGAGAGGGAGAATCGCGGGATGGTGGTTGGCTCCTACACAGGGTGGCACACCTTGGTAGTGCAAAACGCCAGGGTCGCTCCTCGATGGACTGCTTGTGGCCAGAGTTAGGTTGCCTGGCGCCGGGCTTCCCGACTCATTGTGTGTGGTTTTGGCCATTGAGAGCCTTTGCTTGTGGTTTTGGGCTAGGAGAGCCCTAATTATGGTTTTGGCCGATGTGGGCCTGGTTTGTGAGGTTTTGAGAAAATGGTTTGCGAAAATGAATTTAAAAGGAAAATTTGTTATAATTTTGTTTTCCGTGGTTTTTCATAGGGTGCGTACTGAGTGACTTTTGTCACTCATACGTTTTTCCTCATGTTTTGGTTTGCAGGTGCAGGCATGCAGAGGTTTAGCATAGTGCATATAGTCTAGAGTCTCCTAGCCGCACACACAGGTTCCTGGTAGTTTGATATTTACTGTTTGGCTTTAATTTTCTCGTAATTTTATTTGTTTTAAATTATTGTGGAAAATGTAGGGCGTGACAGAAAACAAGTGCATGGTTATAAAGAGCAAGAAAAAGAAATCTCACAAGTTGGAGATATGTTGTGAAACTAGATCAAAGGATAAGCAAATGAGGGGGGCTAGGTCGACCCATGCTCTGAACTGGGGAACCCGTGCATAGAGCTCGTGGTATCAACCCGAGACCCCAAAATTGCTGCAAATGGCTAACCCTCATTGCCTTCCCTGAGCCACAAAGGCATACATGGAAGTAGGGCAAGCATCAATAAAGCAAAAAGGATCAAAGACTAAACAGAAAACATGATTGGAACGGATTAAAAAGGCATGAGCCATCCCCACCACCTCTGGTTATCCTCACCAGACTGGACGACCATCACCGACCATGAGCATGGTCGGTGAGTCTCGTCTGTCCTCTATGGCACAAGGGAGACGTCAAGGGAAGTTTAGGGAAGGCTCAAGAAGCTAGTTACATGCATGCTTAAGCATGGGCTGCTCTCCCTATCCAATTGGGTTCCGTTGGCATCATCCTCTCTTGTCCAACCATGGTGGACTACAGAGGACTGCGTGGAGGAGTCGAGAGGGGAAGATGGATGAGAAGGGCGAGCCAAGATGCCCTTGGAGGAGCCTAACCTCACGTTCAAAGGCCGTCGGCCTCACATGGGTCGATGGCTTCTCTATCGGTGAGATGGAAATGCAAGGATGAAATGTATGAAGAAATAAACAAGTAACAAATGCACACAAGATGTCTGAGCAATGAAAAGTGGTCAAGGGATAATGCGGGTACCTGTTTGAAGGTCAACAAGCTCTTCCCTGTTCGATGGTATGAGCGTCTCCGATGATGGGCAAAGAGAGGTGGTTGACGGCTGGAACAAGTGATGAGTGAGATTGGAAGCAAGGTCGATGTGCAATGGATGGATGGAGGAAGCAACAAGCAAAGGATCTCGTCGTAGGAGACGATGATGGCTTAAATAGAGGGATGATTGGAATCTAGGCCATCAATCTCTAACCATTTTCATCCTTTGCATGAGATTCAATTAAGGTGGCACAATGGTGAATTTGGTTTTCATAGGGGGTTTCATGGTCTGGATGCAATATGGGACACACGTAGATTCAGGTTAACCAATGGGAGGTTGGGATTACATGTACCCAAAGTGAATGAACAAGTCTAACCTTCACACTATCACTGACCTAGGGCATCTGTGCATCCCACTCACGCGTCTTGTTCGCGTTATCGGACCACGAGAGTCCTATGTCAGACCATAAAAAAGGGTCACAAGTCCGGTCCACTAAGCATCCAGGTCATGAAAGGGCTCAAGTGGGTTGGTTTTGGGCTTGGTTAGGGTATTGTTGGATTATGGCTTAGTGGGTTTGGATTTTAAGTAGGGTTTTAGGTGATAAGGGTGGTTATGTCGGTCGACCTTCCAAAGCAGGTCCTGCCAATGAAACTGACTGCCATCCAAGGGCGAAATCGAGATGTCTACAGATGCCCCTCCCTGAGTGAGATCAAGGGAAATGAGACCGATGCTCAGGGTTGAGAAACACACTCCGCTTAAGTCCACAGGAGAATAATGTTGTGGGCGCTAAGTCATTTACTCGGTGGATGCGCTAGAAACGTAACTCACTGCCAGAATGCAGATGTTGATGCAATTATGACTAGCATGTGGGCATGCAATGCTAAAAAATGCGAAGATGCTTGCTATAGGTGCTAATGCAGAATGGCAAGAATGCAATGCTAGATGTGGAGTTGGATGTTGCCGATGCACTGATAAATGCAAAGGTGATGAGCATTTTCTTTACCACAAGGGGTGTGGCTAGTCATCAGGCAGACGAAAAGGTGATGAGATGGGTTGGCAAACTCATCAACCGGATAACTTGGGTTATTAACCTGAAATGGAATAGGGGCACGACAAGCTATTAAACTTGTCAGCCGAGCAAAGGTAGACGATTGATGGACGTCATCCAAACATTTGACGACGTCAATAGGATAGTTTGGCATATTAGCCTAAAGAAGAGAGGCAGCTATCGACCTGAGGAACCGGGTGCCAAGCCAAAAGAAAAGAAAAGGGAATTTCTATGGGCTAGAAGAAACCAGTCGCTAAGCCAAAGAAAGGAACACAGCTATCGGCTGAAGGGAACTAGGCGCCAAGCTAGAGAACAAGGCACGACTATCAGTTGAAAGAATCCAGCACCAAGCCAAGGAAAAGGCACAACTATTGGCTGAAAGAAACCAAGCACCATGCTGAAGGACAAGTGCTATCGGTCAAAGGAACCAAGGGCCAAGCCAAAGCCAAGGCACAGCTATCAGTTGGAAGAAACTAGGTGCCAAGCTAGAGGCACAAGGGCTATCGACTGGAGGAAACCAAGCACCAAACCAAATAAAAAGGCACAGCTATCAGCTAGAGGAAACCAAGCACCAAGTCAAAGAAAAGGCATTGATAGAATTCTCAGCAAGTAGAGGACTTACCGGCAAGAGATAGCAAGATAACGGACTTATAGGGCCAAAGGAGAGAGACGAAAGAGAGTTGTTGCCGAACCAGGTCCAGCTCCTTCGGAGGCTCATTGCATCTTTGGCAGGATAAAGGTAAGTCTGTAACCAAGCTAAATTAGTTGAACTCTGCTCAAGGTTGATCCTACAGCAACAGGTGACCCTAAAGACTGCTCTCGTGGTGCCTGGGAAACTCTTGACTGACAAACTAGGCTTTAAACAAATTCAATGTAGTGATAGGGGCATAACTGTATTTTTTAATTGTTGAGGCAGAACAAACCTAGGGGGCTGCCCATATGATTCTATGGCCATTCTAGGCTTGGCCAAGGATAAAGAGAACATCTCATGCACTCGACTAACAGATTGGGTGCACTTATCTCCCTATAGGAGGATAGGGGTGTTGTAGTAATTTGCCCTGGATCATGGCATCCTAGTCGCTCTTGGGTGCAAACCTAGCTTTGATGCATAGGGGATTCTTCTGATCTTCTACCAAAAGAAAGTGCACACATCTAGTGGTTCATCTTGGTAATAATCGAGGACCATTTAACAGTTTTAACAAATAATGGGGGTTGATCTGTAACTTTCACCAGGCTGTATCTCTACATGGCATTGTCAGTCTGCATGCTATGATTATGCTAAAGACGTGGAGCAAATTTCACCAGGTGCCTCTTCATCGATGACTAGAGAATTTTGCTCCATTTTCATGCCACCAAGCTTTGAAAATAAACCACTGATTTTTCTTGCTTAAATCATATTCTGGGAATGTTACTATCTTGCTTGAATGATGTTTTGGAAATCCACTTAATTTGTTTGGAATAGCTTCCAGAAAAAAGTCTAAACATTGTGTTCTGGTTTGCTTTGAAAGAAAATGTTGCCTTGGAATAATGCACTAGGTTCCGCTAGGAATAATGTCTTGAAGAAAATTTGGATTTTTGCCCAAATATTGCCTTGACGAACGCAATTGAATTTTTAATAATGCCGGAGAATTTTGGATTTTGGAATGATGTTATGGTAATTGTATTTTGCAAAATCCCACCAATTTATGATTTTCTGCACTTCGTTATGTCAGATTCCACTCCAATGACTTGATTCTGAATCTCTTGTTTATAGTCTGACTCTAAGCAAAAGACCATTGAGACCGGGAGGACTAATTCTGGTTCACGGCGACGGGGTCGCGGGGCCTACGCGTGGGATTCCGAAATGGCATCCAATTCGCAAGCACCAGATGAGAATGAGGAGTTTGATGTGCCCAAGGAGGTGAAGGATCTGCATTAATGCTGACTCTGGCTTTGCATAAAATCTGACCCATTATTTGTAAAACTGTTGGAGTTAGGCCACTTTAGGGGACACTTATTTAGTCGCTCTCACATCTGCGAGCGAGACAACTTTGAGGTATGCACTTCAGAAATTTGCCAAATAACTACCTCTGTAGCTTGTTAACTGACCTAGCTCCTTACTCTTGCCTTGCAGGTGGGCGACACTGGTCAAGTCATGCAGTGCCTTTAGGTGCCCATGCTTGATCACTTCAAGCATTTGCCGCATTTTCTGCAGGACTTTTTACTTCACCATAACCCCTTTGGATGCTTGCTTCAGATTTACGCCATCCACAAGCACTATCAACTCTTCCGAGCTTTGGTGGAGTAATGGTGTTACAAGACGCATACGTTTCACCTCCCGTTTGGCGAGCTAGGGGTTCTGCCCGAGCATTAGGCATTGCTGACTGGACTAAGCTTCACCAGGGAGCCTATTATTGGCAAGGCTACACAGGGGTTTGCCAAAGTTCCTACCTTACTAGGGTGTGAGTGCCCGCCTTTCACCCACGGCTCATACTACTTCCACTATAGTTGGTTGTGGGAGTTTACCAAGATATGGCCCATCCCAGCTCTAGGGTCATGAGAGGCAGACTTCGTGTTGCGCCACTTCCTGCTTGAGCTTTATGGGTTGATTTTCTGTTATACCTTAGGCTACTATGTCCTGACAAATTGGCTAATATACTTGGCCGATCTACAAAAGTTGGGCCGATATGACTAGGGCAAAGCCAGCTACACCTACATGCTTTGCAGGTTAGATGACATAGATCAAATGAACCTATACTCTCACGTCAGCCTTTACCCACTTCTCACAGTAAGTCCTAGCACTCAAAGTTGGCTTGGTTGCTTTTTAAGAAGTACACCTATGTCTGCCTGGTTTCTAAAATTGTTGTCTTTCCTTTGCAGTACTAGTGGATGGAGCATGCGGGGTGGGGGTTATTTCTTTTTCCTTTTGTCTGATCTCCTGCGACTTCTTAGACAGTGGTGTGAGCTTGACCACTAGCATGCCTCAGGCGTCTACAGTTACGACACATACCGCTACCTCCTCGATCTCTTGAGCATAGACGATGTAAGTTCTATTTTAAATCTGTCTGCTTGGCTATACAAGATATTTTGGGTAGTCTGCTAATCTACTGCTCTGTCTACATTTCAGGTAGAACTACGGCCCTTTGAGCTTTACGAGCACGTAGACTGGCCCCACTAAACTCTAACAAAGCATGCCACTGCAAGTAGGTGAAGTTCTACTACCTGAAGAGGTCGGCATACTACCTCTTGGGATGTGTTCGCCACCAATACATGAACAAGTTCTACATTCCTCTACCCCCTCTGGGTGACATGGAGTCCCAGGCTACGACTCGGGTGAGGGCTTGGTCGGTCTCTATAGCTGCTTTTGTCAAGCTGAGCCGCTATGCCTTTTGCTTAGTCGAGTATGTTGACTACCTGACCTGGTTTGAGTAGGCTAGAAAGCCCCACCTCTTTGCCAAGGAGTTGAGGGAGAGCCAGAGGGAGATATGGTTCTCCAAGGATTAGGCCCAGGTAAATGCTTCCCTTTGCTACTCAAACTTTTCTGCACCGCTTACTTTTGTTAAATACTATTTTGACATGCTACCTGTTGTTATCTACAAAGGTTCCAGGATCAGCACAAGGACTGGTGGGAGCAGACCCGACTGGCCAAGGTAAGCTCTTGTTGTGATTGTTCAGCAAACTAGTAGTTCCTGGGCTACTCCATATATGTCGATTAATGAAATCTTACCATTCCTTGTTTTCTTTTTAGGAGTGGTGGGAGGCTTTCCTAGCGGTAAACTATTTAAAGCAATCTTTTGAAAGAAAATTTGAATTCTAAACTGCTCTCATATACCTGCCTGTCCTGACTTGTCTATTCTCTTCTTTCAAGGTGCAGGCCCCAGGGCTGAGGTAGTCACGAGCAGCAGTGGTGAGTTAGACCTTGGCTTGGATGACGAAGACATTTCTAGGGAAGAGGACTTGGCCAGTGCTTCTAGCTTAGCTGTAGGTGTGTAGGCTGCTTCCACACGAGTCGCTAAGAGAATGTGTCACAGGACTGAATGCTAGGTTGTTGCTATAGCTCGAAGGAGCAAGGGAGAGGATTCTAATGAAGATTGAGAGCCTAGCCATTTCCTTTGATATTTTCGACCTTCTGTACTGACTGTTGTATCTTTGGAACAATTCCCTAATTTATGGAGATTTAATAGTTGATTTTGGATATCTGACTTGTTACTCTGTTCTTCGAAACATATCTGCGCTTAGATTCTAGTTTGATGCAGATTTTCTATGACTTGCCTCTTTGTTTTGTTAATTTACGCCAATAGTGTGAGCCCATGATATAAGGTGCAACTTAGTGTAAATCCTTGGTTTTTTCGCAGTAGCTACCCACACATCTCGTCCGCGATGTCGCTTCGTGGTTTTGCCTTACATGGTTAGGCCGACTATTAACTTGACTGCTACTACTTGTGAAAGGGCTTAGGGCATTGGGAGTCGAGGCGAATCAACCTCTCCTCATGCACAAGGCTCTCCCCTTTGGCTATCTCATCTCCTTCTAGCTCCTCCAAGGGTTCTAGGGCACTAGTGGTTTCCTTGCCTTCTTCCACCACCTTCCCCTCATGGTAAGCTTTTGTTTGTTCTTGTTTGTGCCAAGAAATTCAGATCTGAGCTTGAACTCCTCACTCTCCAAGCTTTGGCCTTGATGCAACTCATGCACTTATGGGGTGCTCTCGCTTGCTTGATTTTCCATGCCTAGCTAGTCACTCCTGTCCATTGCTTTGACACTCTTTTGATATGGATCGAGGCCTTAACTATCGATGATCAAGAGAGACTTCACTCATGGGGGATCTCCTCCAAATTCCTCGACATTGGCCTAGTTGAAGTGAGTATCTATTATGCACGGCTACTCGGTTTTGGAAGCTGGCACACCATGTCTTCCACTTTGGCAGAAATGAGATGACATTGACACTAGAAGAAGTTTGAAGGATATGCGGTATCCCAAGACTACTGGGTGCTCCGACATTCATGTGTCGTGATGAATATCTTGCTGTTTTGAGCCAACTACTCGGGCTCAGCGTTGTTGAGTGCAGGCAACAACTAGTTTTCACAGACGGTTCCACTCCCATGCTTTGACTAGATTACTTTGGTGAGATGTTGCAAACGCGGGCCGAGCTAGGGGATGAACTATGGCTGTGTGGATTTGTCATGCGCTTCTTCAGGGAAATGGTATTCAGTCAAGGCCAGACCATCATGTAGATCAAGGTGGCTGAAATTGCCCTGGCCACGATTACCCGACAGATAGATCTGACTCCCATCATTCTAGCTGAGACTTATCGGGGGTTAGACTGGGTCTAGCATCGTTCTCGCCATTTCTATGGTTGTGAAGCCTTAGTGCAGGTAATCTCGGTCCTGCTACCATTCTTTATAGTTCTTTGCTAACATCCTGCTTAACAGGTTTGGCTGGCCACCCATATGGGAATGGAGGCCATTCACCCATGGAGATCTATGTTTGAGACTTACTGTAACAGTGGCCACGCTCAAACCATCTTGAGTGTCTGAGTGTTTTATGACTACCTGGTGTGCCTTACTGATGACAAGCTGACTTGGCGTATCATGCCATCTGCTGCCAAGCCGTTTGCTGTTTTCTTCAATAATCCTGACATGAGACTGATTATGCTACTAGGCATGACTGGTAGGGTTGAGTATCACCCAGTCTAGGTCCTCCACCAGTTCGAGTACTGCCAAGATGCATACAAGGAGAGTCCCATGCCAGAGTTCCTTCAGTGGTATCCTTTGAACTCACTGAACATGATAATGGAACTAGCTCGATGGACGCACGTCTGTGTTCAATCCTTAGATTTGGGCCTAGTGAAAGGCACTAATTGTACACTAGAATATCAGACCCTTACTCGCAAGACGTGGCCCATCTATGAAAGGGCTCCTAGTGCACCTCTTTCTGGCGATGTTGAGAGTTCTAGAGGGCCACGGTCAGGTTATGATGATTGATAGACAATTCAGGGGTTGTAATCTAACAATTATCTGTAGTAGTTGTATTAGGCTCCTTTTAACTTCAATGAAATGATGCTTGTTTTGCATTTCCTTTACCACTGTGTTTTGGTTGTGAATGCCATGATATGTGGCAACCCTAAGGATAAGGAACAGAACCTGGGTGACTCCCTATGTCACCCGTGCATCCTACCTACGCAAGCTAGTCGTAGTTTGCTACCACAGCTCTAGAATGCTGGGACTGGCAACCAGTGTTCTTGACTTCTAAAGGTAGTTTGAAGGCCTAATCTACCACTATCTGACCCTCTTGTGCAAGTCTAAGGATCCTCAACTATTCCTTGTCTATAGCTGCCATCAATGGCAAATAATGTACTTCGATGATGTCAATCCTGGCTCTCTTCTATTATTTGCTCAAGGATGGGCTGATCTTGGTCCGCTCGGATCATCTCCTTTAGTAATCACGATGAGCTAGAGCCTAGAAGTTGAAGGAGACTGGCCTACCTTGATCCTACGAGATGCGCTAGTGGTACTTCACTAGAAAGCAGCTGACATGCCCTTGGTTGAAGGTAACCAGTGAAGTCATGTCAGAGGACAGTTGACATGCCCTTAGTAGAGGATGTCAGAGGGTTTTGCCAGAAAGCAACTGGCATGCCCTTAGTTGAAAATGTCCTTCTACTGGCTCATAACCATAGGACAGCTGACATGCTCCTAGTTGCAAATCAGCACAGCTCGCAAAGCCAAATGCGGGATTATGCTAGTGATACAATGATTGTGCTCAAAAGGTATGAAGTATGCAAGCTGTTATATTTTCCCTCAGTCTTGGAAAACCAGTACTGCCTATTTGCATATGGAAGGAGGAGACACCTCTCAACCCAGTAGACTCTATCTAAATGCCTAGGCATTCAGTAGCTCTCGACGAGGAACGACGATGGTGTATTGGGTGATGATAAGAATCCAGTTCCACGTCAAACTCCGTGGGCTCCACACCTGCTTTTTTGAGGTAACCTTTTTCTTTTCTTCCTAATAGGTAAGTAGGTTCTCTCCTCCTGTGTTTTGGAGGTAATGAGGCCTAGACTGATGGTAGGGAATTTGTGAGGGGGTGGCTAGTCCCTCTATGTGTGGGGGAGGCTTCACAGGCTTACTTCTACTCCTCTCCAAGTAAGGGATCAGGGGATGGAGCTAACCAACATGTTTTTCTCTATAGGCTGACTTTTGTCTTCAACTTCTATCTTCGTATTTCTTTTGTGCCCTTCAAACATTATTTTCTAGCTCACAAACTCTCTCTCAGCCTATCATTTTATCTTTCTCTGGGGGTGTTTAGCCACAAGGGATTTAAATGCTTCACTTGACTCTTAATGGGGTGGTGGCTCCCTCTCTAACTAGGAAACCGGGATAATGCCTACTAGGGATGCGAGAACTCCCTCTACAACAGGCTAGTGTTTCCCATTTTTCCTCATCAAACTATGCTTATAATAATGTTGATGCGGAATGTTGTGATGTTGTGTAGAAACAAACATGAATGCATGAGTGAGCATTAACTAAGATGCACGAATGTCAGAGTAATCAATAGCATATGCATGGATTTGAAGGATAGAGATATGCAAACAAAAGACATAAGGTGGTAATTGGCTTTGCCAGCACAAGGATACAACCTCCAGTCACTGGTAATACTTCTTCAAGTAGCATGCATTGACTGATTCTGGCTGCTCTTCTTGATCCATGCCCTTGAGAATAGCAGTGCCTCCAGAAAAGATCTTCTTGACAATGAAGGGACCGTGCCAATTAGGCTAAAACTTACCATAGGCATCTGGAAGATGGATAACATGGAGGACCAAATTCCCTGGTGCAAAAGTCCTCAGCCGGACCTTCTTCTAATATGATCGAGCCAAGCACTTCTGGTAGTGTAGACACCCCAATTTTGAGCTCATTTGGCAGCAGGCTCCTTCGGTTGATGCTCTGGTCGCGACCACCAAAATCCTAGCCCACGTAGGTCCCAATCAGATCCACACTAGCCCACCTGACCTAGTAAAACACTACCCCATTAAAATCCACTGAAAAACAAATGAAACACTTAATCCAACTTAAAATCCACTGATAAATAAATAAAACACATAATCCAGCTAAAATCCACTTAAAAATCCAACCATAAATCCTAATCCAGCTAAAATCCACCTAAAATCCAATAAAACCCAAATTAATCAAATTTTTAAACCCTAGTCAAGTGAAAAGAAATTAAAAATCCAAATAAATCAGTAAAAACCCTAAGTAAAGTGAAAATCCATTAAAAACCTTAATTAAGCCAAAAAACCCTAATTAAACCCAAAAAACCATAATTAACTCAAAATCCCTAAATAAACCCTAATTAACACAAAAAATCCCAATTAATAAATAAATAGACCCAAATAAACACAAAAATCCTAATTAATAAATAAATAAACCGAAAAAACACTAATTAACTCAAAATCCCTAAATAAACCCTAATTAAAACATAAAACCATAATTTCAAATCAATTAAATAAAACCCTAAAAACCAAAATTAATAATCACATTTAACTCACAAAATTCTGATTAAAAACTTAAAATTAAAATCCTAAAATCCCTAAAAATTCCCAAAATAATTAATTAAAATCAG
>JAMKQA010027497.1:0-34902 GCA_024699735.1 Posidonia australis
TAGCCCCTAGAGGTTTTAATTGCACTAGGAGCACCCGTTTGGCCCCAGATTTGGCATGCATGCATGGAATGTGTTTTCCCATGTGTTTCCCGATGATTTGAGCTTTTGGACTCTGGCTTTCCTCGGATTTGGATTTTTTTGCACAAAACCCCCTGCATTCTCCGATTTTACACACACACTTGCATTTTGCATATTTTGCACATCTTTTTGCACGGTTTTCTTCCGTCTTTACCTCCTGGCTTGGTGCACGCTTTTTAGCCATGCTCCGAGCTTAGTTTTCTCCGTGTTTTCCGCATTTTCCTCGGATTTTTGATTTTCACGATTTTCCTCATCGCCTAAGGGCGTACAGCAAAGCAGTATTATCCATGCCTACACTCGACCCTCGGATTAACTTTTTTCCCCCCTTTACTTTGACTTGGCATGATTTCAGTCATCACTTTGCACAAGCATATAGAATAAGCAAGCACGCATTTTAGCAGACCATAGACAGTAGGAAGCCTAAAAAGATCAAGTTTTCTCGGGCGCATGGGGGTGCCTAACCCCTTCCCCATGCGTAACCAGAATCCTTACCCTTTCTCTGGCCTGCATTCATCTTGCATTATCCATTAGGCACGGATCACACATGCATCATCACATCTTGTTTACTTTCTGCCTTTTTTGGTGTGTTTTCTTGGTTTTCCTCGTCTTTCCATTAAAAGACTAGGTGGCGACTCCTTTCCTTATCCTTTTGTTTTCTCTTTGGTGTTTCCGAGTCTTGTCTCTTCCTCCGGATTCACCATTTTTGCCGTGACTGTATCAGACCTCCCAGTGTGTTCCCGCACACCGGAGTCAGGTTTTGGTGAACCGCGCCCAGGGGTTCCACCGGCATGGTCACACATAGTAATGATGCACGACGGATGAAGGGGAAGTGAGGAGAGAATGAAATTATGCAGTGCAAAGTGGAAACACATGGATGCATGGATTGTTTGGCTTTGCTCAATGACATCAAGCATGTTTGCCATTAATAGGGCAGTCAGTAGGAATGAGTGGTTGTGGACTTGAGGCGACATCATGGAGGATCTAAAAATGAAAGAAATAGTGTACGGATGAGTCCCATTCGAGCTCAACGGCCATTGACCTTGCTCGAAGCCATGAATCCATCTCAATTGCATGTATGCATGTCGATGGAAACTAGAATGGAAAATTTGATATGAAAGCTAGTAAAAGTAGAGAAGAAAAGATGCCATACGACAACATAGCTATGTTAGGGAAGACTTGCTTACCTGTGTAAGGCTTGGAGTGTACTCTCAGTTGGTGGAACTCACGACGATGCTCTCTAGAGTTTGATGGTGATGGTCATATGCAGTGGTGGATGAGGATGGTTGGGCTACGCTCGATCAAGAAGGTGGCCTCTCAAACTCACTTAGGGCTGGCTAGCACCGGCTTCACCAAGCATCCAACCGTTGCATACATCGGATCCCTTACAGCGCCTGCCAGTGTAGTAAGCCATTGGAGCTCCATACACCGCACACACTGAAGACACCCCACTTCGGTAGCCACCTGTTGATGGACTCCCCTAGAAGAGTGTGCTCTAGTTGTGACAAGGCATTTCACAACACCCAAAATCCATTTAACACCTCCAAATCATCCCAAGTTCATTTAAACCTTTAGCCTTCACCATACCACAAGCCAAAAGCCTATATAGTGGTCAAGCACTCAAGAAACAGGCCCAAAATCCAACCAACAAGCCCTAACATGGTTCTAGCACACTTAGCTAGCGCACCTACTAGTGCATCTAGCTAGCGCAATTAAATAACACAACTAGGTAGTACAAATAACTAGCACAGTGCCTTGAGTCAATCTTTTTGGTCGGGGCTATGTTGTTTATTCACCCAGTGGACACCGGTTTCTTGCCTCCCATTGGTTGGTATGGACCTAAGTGTGTCCCTTAAGATTGTTGGATCATCATACCTTAATCTTAATCCTGAACCCAATCCAATCCATTTGATTTAATCTTAACCACTTATCCACAATCTTATTTCAAAACCAACAACCCCCATGCAACGTCCTCCTTTATATAAACACCACTTCCCACCTACGAGCTCTTGCTCTTGGCTGTCGATCCTCAGCCCTCCCTATCGATGAGGAGACTTACTCCAAGCCTCCTTCGTTGTCGACCACCACTCCACCATCTCCGGCCATCCGAATCCACACCCATGCTTCCATTACAGCTTGCATCCACTACACTGCCTTCTCAAGTCACTCTCATTCCTCATTGGTTTCTCCGGTAGAGCTTATCATCTCACCGAGACACCCACTGCAACCACCACATCTTCGGCCATCTCACTACCCACACATAGCCATACGTAACTCCAAGCCACTGTATAAAACCAAATGCTTTGCATAGTCTCCTTCTACCATATAGGAGCACTTCTAGCACTACTACAACTCTTCCATGTTCGCCTCTGTCATCGTCAAGCACCATTAGCTCAGGGAAGTGCTATTGCAAGCTGTATGCTAGAAGGACAACCCACCAACATCTATAGATGAGCATCCTCCCTATGATGTATTCTTGTGTGTTTCCACCTGCTTATTGCTGCTTCGTTTGCATGCTCTCATTTGTGTTTTTCCTGGGTTTTCTCTCTACCCATGCATTGCATTCTCTTGGATACCAACAATGGTTCCTCTCTACCTGTGCTAGGCCATCGGTCCATGAGCACGTGGTGACCTTTCTGATTGTGTCTTTGCCCTCTCTTGTCTCCATTGAACCATCCTAGGACGTTCTCTGGTGCTCACGGCTCTGTCCATGGCCGACCGAGCCCATGAACTCCGACGTAGCTTAGTGAAGGTTTAGGGGAAGCTACATTACATTCATATCATTTGCATTGCATCCTCGTCTCCCCACTTTCTCCCTCCACCCTTTGGTAGTGCCGAAATGGGTTCCTTGAGCCCGTAGCTCAAGTTCATGACCATGAATGCCAATGGTACTGTAACGCCCCACATTTTCCATAATAATTTAAAACAAATTAAATTACGAGAAAATTAAAGCCAAACAGAAAATATCTAACTACCAGGAACCTGTGTGTGCTTCTAGGAGACTCCGATCTATATGCACTACCTCTGCATGCCTCCACCTACAAACCAAAAAAAACACGAGGAAAATGCATGAGCGACAGAAGTCACCCAGTATGCACCCCAAGAAAAATGAAATCATAATTAATTTTTTTTCCTTTTAAATTTATTTCGCAAACCATTTTCTCAAAACCTCACAAACCAGGCCCACACAGGCCAGAACCACAATCGAGGCTCTACTAGCCCAAAACCACAAGCAAAAGCCCTCAATGGCCAAAACTACACACAGTGAGTTGGGAAGCCCAGCCCCATGCAACCAAACTCTGGCCACATGCAGTCCACCGAAGAACAACCAACGATGTCTGCACTACCACAACATGCCACCCTATGCAGGAGTCGCATCGTCCTGCAATTCTCCCACCTAGAGAACCCTCACAAAGCCAACCCTTCCTTGGGAAGGTTGTCTTGTCTCTCAGGACGCTACCAGCTACGGGGCACGTGTCCCACCCACATTGGCCACCACAAGGTATGCCTCCTCATGGCGTCCTCCACATAGGGTGCTTATGAGGGAGTGTCATACTTCTACACCCGACAACACCTGAGCCTCAGTGCTCATAGCGACAATAGGAGTATCATACCTCCCCGTCATGACACAAGACACCTCAACCCATGAACCATAACCCTAGCCTCGAGACCTTTAGGACCTGACGCCCCTCAGCCTCAGGTATCTCGGCCCTCGACCTCAACCACGGTGTCACGCCTAACCACCAGAGAATGTTGTCACATTCCTTGGTTCCGACAACACAGTCCTACATTGTCTCGATCCGCACACAGAAAATTAGGAAAACCATTTTCCAAATCCGCCAACTCATCTCTTTAAATCATTCTCATATCTTTGAAAACTCTTCCAAAAACCTTGGCAAAACGGCACATCAGGTGTCCCGAGGGACCACCACTGACAGCCCACAATCCCACATCAAGGGGACAAAACAAATCAATTCGGAAAACCCCTGAAAAACAAGTTTTATAAACATATTTGGGTCTTGATTTGGCATGCTGAAAAATAGGTTCGGTATGCCAAAAACCCCTAGTTCAGTAGACAGATTTGGGTCAGTCGATTGAATCGGGTCAATGATCAACACTCAGGTCAGAATCGGTATACCGAAAATGGTTCGATCGACCAAAATCTCCTGATTTGAGCGATTGTCCAAAATCGGACGACCGAATTTCAACCAAAGGAGCTAATCTGATAGAAAAATAGCATATCAAAATGGTTCAATGTGTCGAATTCTACGAAAAACAGAAAGCGGCCCAAACCTTACTGTTCAAAATCACCCCAACTAGGATCGACGATCAGACCTCCCAAACAAACACCAAAAATCTTGCATAAAACATAAGATGTAGACCCTCGAGTCTACTCCAAAACTCAACAAACAAAACCAGAATCCATTCACCATGCATCAAGATATAAAATCACAAAGGCATAAGGGTCGAAACGACCCAAAACTCAACCACCAGCATAAATGCCCACAAATTCACCATAAATTTTCATAAAATCGTAATAAATTCTAAAACATTGAATTTAGCCTAGATTACATGCATCCTAGGCATTTCTACCATTTTACATGATTTCTATACATTAAATTGGGGATACGTACCTGAGAAATTCTTTGACGATTCTCCGGCCAACTCTAGTGACCATGACCCTCGCCGGGGCTCACACGACTACAGGGGTACACCACTTGAGCCTCACACGTCGCCGCACACCTCCGTCGTCCCTTGAGCACATCGAACAGAGGAGGGGGAACACAGTGAGGAGAGAAATAGGGGAGAGACGGGAAGGAGGTGGAGTGAGTGGAGGGAGAGAATGAGTGGGAGGGGAGGAAAGGATGGAAGGCGTGCTCAGGATGGAGAGGAAAACGCGTGGAGAAGAAGAGGAGGAGGTACAGAGGAAGAGTCAGCGGCCATGTATATAAATATGCACCCCAAGGTGGTAGTTGCATGCATGCATGCACAGTGCAACCACCAACCTCCCGCACAAGCTAACAACCGCACCGAACTCTCCCACCAACCGGCCCACAATGCGGGCCCCACACGAATCCCACACCTAGGCCCACACAAGCACAGTGCCACAATGCACAGTGCCAACCACATACAGGGACACGTAAATAGAAGCCGGCCCACGAGACCCAAGCCTAAAAGCACAAATCCACACAACGGGCCTCGGAATAGTAACACCCGTCTAGGAATAAATTCAGTAAAATGTAAATAATTACAAAATGAATTTTACGGGTGTTATAGGTACCCAATGACAGAGGAGGGAGATGGGTAGAGACATCCATGCATGCTAGATTCTCATTTAACCTTTAGACCTGTTCATCATCATCCATTCATGCTTCCCGTGCATCGCATTACATGTTTGCATCATTACATTCCTCTCTGGTGCAATGACAAAGCTTACAAGTTGTTCTACAAAGAGTCTAGTGCAGATTGATAGCACAAATAGTTAGCATAACTTGTTGGCGCAAGTGTCCAGCAGAACTATTCGGCACAGTTGGCTAGTGCAGGCTGCAGATGCAGAATAGACCCTTAAGTTGAGCACACTTTGTTTTGCTGATCTATTTTCTTGGACATTTTTGTGGATCTGCATGATTTTGCCTGCATCGCATGGTTTTCCTCTGTGTTTTCGGCATTCGGCATTCGTCCATTAGGACGATGACGCTTACTATATAGAGTCCTTTTGACTGAGCACGATGATCTTGTGTACATCCCTAATAGATTGTACTGACGCAATCCCTATGTGTGAGTGCCTTGGTCCACAACACATGTGGTGTGGTTGAGCATTAGATTGCATGGTTTTCCAACTTGCTTATTTTATCCACATTGGCATAGCATCAAGCATTCATCCTAGACATAAGCAATCATACATTTGCATTTGCCACTCAAGCGAGTGATCTGCCAAGAAAGACCAATTCGTTAGGCATATGGGGGTGCTTAACACCTTCCTCATGCATAACAGGAGTCCTTACCCTTTCTCTGGTATACAATGACCTAGTTTGTCGCATCTATTAGGCACAGAGCATTCATACATGTTAATTTACATCGCTTTTGCCGCATTTTCCTGCGTTCAATTTTCCTCATCTTTTCGATAAATAGATTTGGTGGTGACTCTATTTTCCTTATCCTTTTTGCTTTGTTTTGGTGTTTTAAAGTCAAGTGTCCTTCCTCGGATTCACCAATTTCACTATGACCTTGTCGATTTTGTGCACTTGATTGCACGAAGTCCAATCATCGGCAAGGTCATAGGAACTAGCGACTCCACTGGTGATACAAGACTTTGGCTTTTGGTTTTGCTTTTTGCTTGCTTGACTTTTGCTTTTATTTGTCTTGCTTCGAATTAGTTTTCCTATCGCCCTTATTTGTCATTTAATGCTTGATTCTACAACCATTTGCTTGCTGAGTGTTTTCCTTTACACACTTGCTACGCCATCGCACACATACATGCCATGCTGCCTGCCTTTTGATGTGATGGATGTTTTCTCTTTTTACGATTATGTTAACATGACATGTGTACATGCCATGAACGTGCCTTTTGCCTATTGTATGCTTGCTTGTATGCCATACTTCGGTGTTTTCTTCCCCTTTTGCACTTACCATCCTAGGGAAAGTAGTGACATGTCTACTTTCCCTTACTGGCTTAACATAAAATCCACAAAATAAAAGCAATGTTTTGGCAAAACATTAGAGACTTTAACACACTCTCTCCCCTATCTGACTAAAACTCGCAACTAAAACACATAAAGCATTTCGCATGTTTGAACATTCTAGAAAGCATGCATGTTCTCCTCTCTTGAGTCCACCCACAATCCGAGAAGAGCAGTCCTGATTCCTTGTTCTATGGCTTCGATGTAGGATATGTAGCCAACCTGTCCTCCCTTGTTCAGGATCGTATTAGTCTTAGTAGAGGTTACAGCTCACTACTACCACAGGAGTCGAGGCACCTAACACACCACCCATTCACTACTTGCGCTTTGGCCAGGATTTAGAATGGGAACCTTACCTTCTGGCCTATGTCAAATCTCAAACTCATCAGAGTCCTGAATGGATGACCCACTCAGGACATGCACTGTGAGAGAGTGCATACTAGGGCATTCATCTGCATCGTGTGTCACTCATACCACCCTAATAACTTGCATCGCGTCCTTGTCTCAGGTTCTGATGCCTATTGTTCTTTCTTGTATCCACAGGTAGCTTGGTGCAAGGTCCTTCGCTAGGAGCTTGAGCATCTGTACCGTGGGCAGCCTCCCGCGCTCTCTCTTCCTGTCCTTGAGCTACTATCGTTGCTGACCATAGCTCATCTTAAAGCTTGTGCCTCTCCTTCTTGCTACAACCCTGTCTGTACCCACTTGCGGTCTACCATGGTCCAACAAACTAGCAAGCCTCGTCCTGCTACTCTAGGGGAGTCTCGACTTCTGGTCCCTTCATCTCCTTTTGTTGCTCCTTCCTCCCCTTGTGCGCACCACTCTTAAGCGCATGAGGATTCCATCCCTCCTGCTTCGAGACAATGGCAAACCTCAGTCAACCAGGAGCCTATCATCAAACTTGCATCAGTGATCACCCCTCGGGCTTTAGAGGTGTCGCTTGTCTTCCCTTCCCAAGGCTTTCTTGTTTCAGGAATCCAGTCTACCGTGGCTGCCTCTCTTGTAGGGTCTCTCTCTACTGCCTTTTCTGCTTTCGTGCCCCTGCTCACATTTGTGCCTTTGCCTTTCAACTCACCTGTCGATGGGTCTTCTACCATGCAAGCGTAGCATCTGTTGGCACTTGCATAGAAGCTATGGGGCATGCCTTTTTTTTTCAATCCTGCTTCTATCCCTTTTCTTCCAACTTCCAAGGCTCTTGTGCACCCTACCTTATATCCGTAGGCTCACTTCACTACACTTCCACCCTTACCATCGCCTTAGCTCCTCACAACTCTAGCAATGTGGGTGCCTTCCTTGCCTTCTACATCTACACGACACTTAGCACAGGATGCAACTCCATCACCTGGTTGCCAACCCTTTGGTTTGGTAGGAGCACAGCATCCCTTGAGCCTATTGGTTGGTGTTGTGCCAATACAATAGCTAATGCTCCCACACTCTACACCACACACTGCACAACATGCTATCTATCCATCTTTGCATCAGATATTGTGACCATGCCAATGGATGGGAACTCGCCCCACACTCTACACCACACATTGCACAACATGCTACCTATCCATTTTTGCATCAGATACTGTGACCATGCTAGTGGATGGGAACTCGTGCACGATCGAGCACACGAAATTCAATAAGGTCACAATGAAGAGGTGAACCTGAGGAAGGACACTTGACTCGAAAACACTAAAACAAAGTAAAAAGGATAAGGAAAAAAGGGAGACGCCACCTAGTCTATTTATTGAGAAGATGAGAAAAATCGAATGTGATAAAAATGATGCAAATAAATGTGTATGCATGATTTATGCCTAATGGATGCAACACATTGGTCATTGCATGCCAGAGAAAGGGTACAAACTTCTGTTATGCATAGGGAAGGTTTTAGACACCCCCATATGCTTAATGAATCAGTCTTTCTTGGCTATCTCGCTCGCATGTGTAGCAAATGCAGATATATGCTTGCTTATGTCTAAGATGAATGCTTGATGTCGTGCCAATGTGAATAAAATGTGAGGGGTGGAAAATCATGCAATCTAATGCTCAGTCGCACTATATGAGTTTTGGATCAAGGCACTCTTGCGTCTGATCAAAAGAACTCGATGTAGTAAGCATCATCACCCTATGGATGACTACCGAATGTTGGAAAACACAGAGGAAAATCATGCAATGTAGGCAAATTCATGCAAAGAAAATAGATCGACAAATCAAAACATGCTTAGCTCAAGGGTTTGTTCTGTATCTACGGTTTTGCACTGGCGATTCGTGCTAACTAGTTGCACTGGAAACCTGTGCCTGCTAGTTGCATTATTGGGGTGCACTAGAAGTTTTGCAAAGAGGATCGACAAACTTTGTCATTACACTAGGGGAGGAATGCAGCAATGTAAAACGAAAACACAATGCATGGGAAACATGAGTGGCTAATGTAGAACATATCTATGGGTTGAATGGGTTCCTAGGATGCATGGAAGCTTCTACCCGTCTCCTCCTCTATTGATGGGTTTAGCCAATGTCTGCAACCATGAGCTTAGGCCACTGACACCAGGGAACCACGTCGATGCTACTAGAGGATGGAGGGAGTAGGAGGAGAGGCATGGATGCTATGCAAATGTAGGTGAATGCAATGTATCCCTCATCATCATCTTCACTAAACTCCATTGGAGTTCTTGGGCTCAGTCAACAATGGAGGTGGCACGGAGCGCTGGTGAACATCTTGGGGTGACTCAGGAGAGAGAAAAAGGAAGGGAATGGCATGTCGGGTTGGGTCACCATGATACTCACAGGTGCTAGCCCAACACGAGCAGAGGAGACTCAATGCTAGGGGCTGGAGATGCGATGTAATGCTGAAGTGGAAACTAAGGGAATTTAGCCAGAAATCATGCAAAGGAAATCACGACGAAGCAAGGAAAATGAGAAGAAACAACAAGGAACACTCGATAGGGAGAGAGGAGTACCTATGGATGGATGGGTTGTCCTTCTCGACGTTAGCTCAGACGGCATTCTTCTAGATTGGTGGCACATGGCGGCGACGGAGGCAGACATGGTGGACTATGGTGATGCTACGGAGATGTTCGTAGGTGTCAGCTGTGATGGGAGAAGGCAATGTAGTGGTGGTTTCGTGGTGGATTGGTGGAGGTGATGCAGTGGTCAGAACTAGTAGTGACTGTGGGTGATGGTTGTGGGTGTCTTGCCTAGAGGAGGAGCTTTGTCAAAGAGACCATGAATGTTTAGTGACTTGCGGGGTCAATGCAGTGGATGCAAAGTGCCATGGGAGCTTGGGGTGTATTTGGGTGGCCAGAGATGGTGGATTGGTGGCCGGTGATGGAAAAAAGACTGTGGTTGAGCCTCTCGTAGGTGGGGATGGCTAGGAATCCGATAGTGAATGCCCGGGTAGTGGGTGTGAGTGAGGTGAACTATCGAGAGCTTCTATGTGGGTGGAAGACATTGTTTTATAGAGGGAGAAATGAATAAGAGTCGTTGGTTTGAAATTGGATTATGATAAATGGTTAAGATTAAAATAAAGGGATTGGATTGGGTTTAAGATTAGAGAAAGGGGTATGATAGTCCACAGATAGCCAAGGAACATGCCTAGATTCAGATAAGCCAATAGGAGGAGGAGAATTGGTGATCCAAATGTTAAATGACCAATCAATCCTTTAGCAATTCAGCTACTAACTTAGGGCATCGCGTCAGCTATCCGTGCCACTTAGCTTTGCCAAATGATTGTGCTTCCTAATTGCGCTAATGAGGTGCGTCAATTGGGTGCGCCCATTAAGTGTGCTTAGTAGGTGCACTAGACCCTTAACAAGCCTTGTTGGCTAGAATCTGGGTTTGTTTCTTGAGTGTTTGACTATTTGGGCTTGGGCTTCTAAGGTTACTAATTTCTCTAAGGTTTTGGGTGGATTTGGGGTTTTAGGTTGGTTTATGGTGTGGCCTGGGCTTTGTGTAGGGAAATGCCTTATTATCGTTGAAGTGCTTTTCTAGAGGAATCCATCAACGAGTGGCTGTCAAATTGGGGTGTCTACAGATACAAGGCCTTGCATACATCACACCACTGCACTTTGCACCCTTGCACAGGTATGTTGGCCTTCTTGCTTTGACACTAGGAGGCATGAGGGTGGATCAAGAAGAGTGCTTACACGTGATCCATATAGCATACGTAGCACTTGCCTCACCTGCAATATCACCGACAGTAGTGACCCCTGACGCTCTTATTGCCAGGATCAATGATCTGGAGAAAATACTTCGTCAAGTACAAGGTGGGGTCCACCAGTCCTACCAATTCTAAGACCTTTGCTAATTTCTAGAGGCGATACTCCCTCCAAATTTCCACATCATGGAATTTGAGAAGTATAATGGTAGTGGTTGCCCCATATCACATTTGAGGGCATTCTATGGAGACCTCATGCAACTTCTAGGTGACGAGAGGCTTTTAATCTATTTGTTATAGAAGAGTCGGATAGGGCCAGTGCTTAAGTGGTATACATCCCTCGACATGGCCACTATCAATACTTAGAATGACCTTACCCAGGAATTCCTGGAGTAGTATTTCTTGAACTTCGACTCGATCCCTAAGCGTGAGGATCTTGTCGTAACTTGGTAGAAACCCTACGACTGTTCAGGGAGTAAGTCGGTCGCTAACGCACCCTAGCCTCCTAGGTCAAGAATAGGCCCTCTAATGAGAAGTCTATCGAGATCATCATTAGGGGAGTACAACCAACGACTGGGGCTCTACTTAGCATTCAACCCATCACATCCTTTGCATCTCTAATTTGGGTCAACACTTGCATGGAAAACTCACTACGAAGTGGGAATTTCCTTGTGCTCTCTGCATTCGCTAGGCATGTCACCTCCTTTAGCAATAGCTTTAGCAACAACAACACCTCCAGCACCGGCTACTTCAAGAAGACGACTATCACATACATCGAACCTTCTATAGAGCTTGTCGAGGAAGAGATTTAGCCTGACCTAGGTCATTTAGAACTTGCATCTAGCTCTTCACACACTCCGTATAGACCCTCCACTATCGAGCCTGTGCATCATGTTGCACTAGCTCAGCATGGACAGCAACTAGGGCAAAAGCAACCTCATTGTGCCAAGACTGACTACACTCCTCTCGTTAAGTCGTTGAGTATCATTTTCCCCAATGTTGAGTCATTTTTAAGGCTCCTAAACCCTCGTTTGCTACCGAATCCTATCCCACGGTAGTATGATACAAGCACATACTTTAGCTTTCATTGTTGTGCTGGGCATTCGACTAATAGCTGCATCACTTTGTGAGATGCCGTTTAGAACGTGATCGACCGAAAGGTCATCAACATTAACTCATAGGAGGTAGAGCACACATCTTCATACACACGTACACTTGCATCGGTGCATCGAGATTAGCTTGACACATCCTCGCTTGAGTTCTCAAGCTCTGAGGATGTCCCGGCCTTAAGGGCCTTCTTCCTTTCCCCTGTCTGTTATGATTCCAACTTTTCCCCGATGAATCTTGTCGATCTCATTGGTTTGTGTCCTTCTTTTGTTCCCATCTCTTTACAGGGGGCTCGGCTCAGAGTTGGCTTGCCTATTGTGCACCATCTCGACATTGAGATTGCCAGCAACCTAGACCCTAGTAGCAGACATAACCTTGTAGTTTTAGTAGCAACAATAGTTATAGTAAATATTCCAATAGTCTCAGCAAACCAATCTATATCCTCAATTATCACAACAATCCCAACAACACTTCTAGAATCACCAGTGACCCTAGCAACACGATCAACTGCAATAAAGCAGCCAATAGCGAGGACCATGATCATATCCTTTTTCTGTTTCTTTGTTATTTCTTCTTTTGCATCATCATCAAAGAAAAAACACCAAAAAAATCAAAAAAGTAAAAAATAAAAAAAAATTAAAATAACTTAAAAATAAAAAAAATCCATCTTGCATGCCAACCATGTCCAATGACAAAAATTGGAAAGCTTGATTGCATTGGAATGGACTGCTCCTCCTTCGTTAACACTACCCAGATGACTAAATAAGTGAGGGAGCCACCATCCATCGCGAGCTAGCTAAAATGTCTAAACTCCTCAAGGGCCCTGCACTTCCAAGAGCGAGATTAAATGCTAGGGTGATTGAGCAGGTGAGAAAAGAACATACATTTGCATGGGCATAAAAGAACAAAGAAGACAGAAAGTGAAGACAGAAGTCAGCCCAAGTGAGAGGCATGTGGTGTAATTCTACCCCTATCATATCTTGGAGAAGAGTCAAAGCATGTGCCTGAGAAACCCACACCTTCAAGAGATTAACCCCCCTTTTATAGCAAAAGCCTCCAACCAAGACCAGGTGCCTATCACTCCAAGCCAGGAATAGAGCAAACCCATGCATCTATGAGGGAGCAAAACAAATATCAGTGATTTTGCAAAAGTAGGTGTAGAACCCTAAAAGAGTTTGGCTTGGAGACCAATCCATCACATCACCTTATACAGCGAGCTTGAATGCCGCCACTCATCCAACGAGAGCCACCCATAGCTTGTGAGCCTCAACAAGGTCTATTGAGTCAAGGGCCTCCTCTTCTTCAGCAGGCTTGAAGCTTTCCAGCATAATTGAGGGCAAACAAACAAAATAAAAACCCACCCCTAATCAATAAAGCATACTTTCCAACAAAAATAATAAAAATCATTCACGATCAATCAGCCTACTTACATGTAGCAATAAAATCCATCCCTAGAAATCATCTCCCTAATCAATTAACTTGTTAGTTTAAGCCTCTCTGCTTGTATTGCATTGCCTTGCAGATCTTCATTGAGTGTCTTCAACTATAGCAACGTGGTAGTAATCTCCCTACAATCAGTTGAGTTCTGTAGACGTTATTGGGGGATGCCCGACGATAGCTTAGCCAAGTACGGAATAGCTAGAACACAACCGTTGAACAAGTAAAAGAGCAGACATAGCCTAGGCCTACATGTCGAAGGCAGACTGCGACCCAATTAAGGCACTACAAGAAAAACCGGATTTTGCCAGGACATCTGTCCTTGCAGTGTCTTCGTAAATTTCTCGCTAAGTTCTCGTTGTGGCTTATAGTGAGGACATTGTGAGGACTATTTATCATCGAAAAAAATAACTTGTTAAATCGATATTGCGAGGATATATCCTCGCATTGTGCTCATTATGATTTAGCGAGGATATTGTGAGGAATTATTTCCTGTTAATATTCTTACTATGTCCTTGTTGTTTCCTTGCAATATGCTCGTTGGATTTGTGGCTAGTCTGTCGTCGGTTCATATTTGGCGAGGAATTGGCGAGGATATTTACTCGCTACTCTTGGTATGAGAACTGTGTTAGCGAGGACTTTGCCTCGCAAAGTCCTTGCTATTTCTAGGTAGTTAAAAAAAATAAAACATCATCAATGATATGGATTAATATACCTACTAAAATAACATTTAAATGCATTCACAAATATATTAAATTACACATACATTACACATCTACAAATTTTATAATAAAAAGTTTCAAGTGATATTACAAGATAAGGTTTTATACATCCATTTCACAAAATTGATGATAATACAACATTGAAATCATAAAATACAAGCCACTAGATATAATACAAGTCAAAATGATATGATACATATCATTATCTTCGGGGGTCAACTTGCATGGATGGAACGACGACCACATGTATACTTCTCGTAATCTTCCTCGTCATCACTTCAAATCAATTTCCTACTCGTCCTTGTATCTTTTGGTTATAAAAAACAAACTTATAATAGGTTATGATGGATAATGATTATATTATAATGTTGAATCCAACTTGATAATTAATGCATATCAAACAACATAAAAACTAAACAAAAATTTACCTTACAAGTAGATTCTCCAAAGCAAGTATTTCTTCTCTTATTTCATTCTTTATGTCTGAGCATATTTGGGTTCTTATATCCTCCTTTAATGAAGTTGTCATCTATGACAACTGAGAAGTGAAGAAATCTAGATCCAACAAAGCAAAAGCCTGAGTTACAAAACGATACTGCATACTAGAAGCCATGGCCGTAGAAGAACCAATAATAGTCACTTTTGAGTAGTATGGATCCAAGCCACCCAAGCCTTGTGTTTTTGATAAACTACCCATGTTCCTTTCCATCAAAACTTACTTCCAAAGTTTCTTGTCAAAAGTTGGGTGTTCATCCACATTATCGTCTCCATATTTTTGTTGGTATAAGAAAGTATACCTATCCTGTAAAAATAAACACAAGAAGTTAGTTAGAGATGATATATCATAGACGTGTGTATTATTAAAGCAACTTTACTTCTAGCCATGATTACTTACAAGTACATCCTTCGCACTCAAGGTTGACCAAGCCTGCTCCGACCCACTAGGTGGGATGTAGTCTACCACTCTACCACTGTAGATTCTCTACATAGTTTAGTGGCCTGTAACAATTGAAACATACATTATTAATTTAGAAGACATCCAAGATAAATTATATATTTGCCTATCTATGCACATTTGCCATCATTATATATTTATTGCAAACCATTGTGCTTGGACATTGGTAAAAGAGTAGCATAAATAACTTTTTGCGAAACCATTGTACTCTGAGTCACTTGTGCCTATCTATGCACTTTTTCCTACATTGATTTCTTTTAGCCACAATAAGGTCATATTTATGATGCCTACCTAGTCCAATGTCCTCTTTGACTTTGCAGCAACTATTGTTTTAACATGGGTAAAATAATATTAAGAGAACTTCTAGTCAAATCTTGCCATTTCAGTAACATACTTGGGTTATTAACATAGGTATTTCGATTAGATTTTTCCCATGTAAGAATGCTGGATCTTCTATTACAATTTAAAGATAGATTGCACTATATTGCAAGAAGTGTATTGTTCTATGTCACTAAATATGCAGGAACTCTGATATACTCATATACATTAATATATATTAACTAGGTTCCTCAAAAAAATAATATATGAGTATTATATTGTTGTCTTAGAGAATCTCTTTTTGAACATATTGATTCTACGATTTTATTTACTCTATGATCTCTAAACTATGTTAACAAAAGTTAAATAATCAAATAATTATTAACTAGGTTCTACATATCGTCAGTGTTGAACGTGTGGAATTTCAATTTTTGGTTTGCTCTTTCATGTAGTTTAATAGTCATAAAATGATACGTACAGATCTACTATTTGTCTTGTAAATTTGCAAATTAAAACCATACATTCTTCAAGAAAACAATTTGTAAGGAAACTTAACCATATTCTATTGTACATAGACTAGGATTATAACTTGAATACATATAAATGTAATTACTTGTTAGCTAATTTAAGTTTCATGCAAATCATCACCTATCATTGGATAAATCATGAAAGCAACTAGATTTTAGCATGTCTATTTTTTTTCTTAGGGAGAATTTATGCCTAATTTTCGACGCATAAATTGGTAGTGTGCTTGAGACAACAGTAACAACTTCTTTGTTGCGCTTTGTTAGGGGTAGGCAAGTATCAATGAACTCAAGGGTATGAGAAACCTACATTAATCAGAAATCATGGCTTTTCATGTCTCGACGAGTTTAAATTAAGAGCCATAGATGAAACTATCATCATCTAGATATTCCTATAAAAAACCTAAATTTGGAGGTAATTTTCGAGAACAATATGCTATTACAGAATAATGCAAGAAGTGACCAAATCTCAACAACTTCAAGTTAGACATTGATTAGTCCAGTGTCCAACATATTCTCTTGCAATAAAAATCACAAAGTAACTAAAGCATAATCATCAAACTAATACCAATAGCACTTGAAATATAAATAAGGTTTCTAAAGCAAATTAATATAAAAATATCCTTATCAATTCAGTCTGAAGGTCGTTGTGGCTTCTTGATCTGCTTGTAGAGCGAATTTCTTACCTTTTGCAGTTTGATTTCCCTACCATGGATCTTTTTTGGAACTCTACATTTGTGGAAAAAAGATCACAGAGTCCATTCCACCTAGTTTAAACATTAAACAACAATATATATGTTATTTCCTATATATACAACAATAAGCACTACTTCAATTTAGTATAAACATTAATTACCTCTCTTGTGAACATCAAGGTAGAGGAAATGCCTTAGCTGCCTAATAATCATCGTGAGGCTCAGGACATTTTGTCAATGCATCTATCCATGCCCTATAGTAAATATTTTTCATCTTTTTCTTAATTAATTTTGTAAAAGACACACGATAATCCTCCTTGGTATATCCAACTGAAAGCGTAAACTTACTCTGTATAAATCTAACATCATTATTAATTTAATATACTAACGGTTTAAATTAATGAAAAAGATAAAGATTACTTATTATCAATAGTGCTTCAAACATTCTTTCCTTTTCATCCGAATGCAAATGTGATCACTTGTACTCGATGATCGATGTATAAGATCTAAAAGATTTTGTGATCTCTTACGAGATCATGTTACTCCTTTTGAAGTTACTACAATTAAATCAAGTTAAGTACTAAAAAAAGTAATATGTTGACTAGTACTAAATTAAAAAGAATAATAAGTTACCTGTCGGAGTCAAACTCTAGAAAAGGTCATGGCTCCTGAGAAACTTGAGCATATTCTCCTTGTTGGTGTTGTTCTTCTTAATTATCAATAAATTTAAACATATGTTTGTAAGATATTTAAAATAAATTAAGACTTAAAAACTAAAATTTTATTATATTAATTACCTATTGCTACTGGAGGAGGAGACAACTCAGTTTGAATTTGACATGCAACACTACTCTATTGTAACACCCCTAATTTCCACAATAATTTAAAATAAATTAAATTACAGAAAATTAAAAGCCAAATAGTAATAGTAATAACCAGGAACTTGTGTGTGCAGCTACAAGATTCCAGACTATGTACACTATGCCAGACTCACCTGCTCGCCTGCACCTGTAGCCCAAAACCACGCGAAAACAAGCGTGAGTGACAAAAGTCACGCAACACGCACCCCATAAAAACTATGAATAACAAAACTATAATTAATTTCTTTTAAAAATCATTTCACAATCATTTTCCCCAAACCTACCAAAAACCAGCAACTTAGGCCCAACAGGTCGAAACCACAAAAAACATGGCCTACACTAGCCAAACAATCAAGTACAGGCTTTATCAGCCAAAACCACAAGTAAGAACCTTAATGGCCAAAACCACATACTGTGAGTTAGAAAACTCGACGTCAGGTAACCAACTCTAGCCACAAGTAGCCATTAAGGTGCACTGCATTGCCATGTTGAAGTCACCCTGTGCAAGAGCGATCATCGTCCTGTGATTCTCCTATTAATCCTTACAAGGCCAGCCCCTACCTGGGAAGGCAGTCCTATCTCTTAGGACGCTACTAGCTACAGGGCATGTGTCCCACCGGCACTGGCCACCACAAGGTACGCCTCCTCATGGCATCCTCCACATGGTACTCAAGAGGGAGTGTCATACCTCCACACTCGACAACACCTGAGTCTTAGTACTTACAGCAATAGCAGGAGTATCATACCTCATCGTTATGCCATAAAACACCTTCACCGTTAGACCTCAACCTCGGCCCCGCGAACAACAGTCAAGGAGCATTTTACCTCCATTACCCGATGAACACTCGCCTCGGTCTCTTGACCTCTGACCTCAACTAGAGAGACGCACCTGACCACCCAAGAATGTCGTCACATTCCTTGGTCTTGACAACATAATCCCATAGTGTCTTAAACTGTACACAGGAAACTATGAAAAAAAACCATTTCCAAAATGGGCCAACCTATCTCTTAGAAGACCGTTTTCAAAACCATTTTATAGCTTTAGAAAACTCAACTAAAATCTCCACAAAACTGGTACATCATGTGTCCCGTAAGACCACCACTGATGACCCATAACCCCATCTATAACGACCAGGATTTGGATCAGCATTTTTGGCCAGATATTTTTAATGGAGTTTTGGATTGTTAGACGATGAGTTCCCTACATTCATTGAAAAATGCAGCTTGAGCAGCATTCTACGTCTGTAATGCGAGCTTCTGGCCTTTTTGATGTTGAGTGGTTGTGTTGTACCGACCCTCATGGAAGTTTGAGGGTTTGACTTGTGCCGTGGAGGTTTATTTGACATGCCCGGGTGGTTAGTCCTTGGTTGCACGAGTCACGTGAACATGAGAGGTCACGTGGTTTGGTCTCATGCCGTGGCTTCTTCCTTTCTTTCTTTCTTTCTTTCTTTTTTTTGTTTTTCTCTCTCTTTTCCTCTTCCTTGGGCACAACCCACTTCCCTTCCCCTCCTCCTCCTTCTTCTTCTTCTTCTTCTTCTCCTGCCTAGAAATGAAACAGAGGGAGGGATAGAAGAGAGGGAGACAAAAGAGGGTAGAGGGATGGAGAGGTGGCCAGAGGAAGAGAAGCATGTCACCATCGGCCCCCACCATCGCGAGAAGGAAAAGAAGAGGAGGAGGTTCAATGAAAGAGAAAGAGGAAGAAGGCCGGCCATTTGTTTAGGTACACACCCATTGTAGGAATTCTCTCTTATTCAATTCATTGCATAGGGGCATGTTAGTGTGGATTGAATGTGTTTGAATGCTTGTTGAATTTTTGGAAATTTTATGGAATTTATTTGGAATTTTTTGACGATTCAGTAGGTTTTGGATGAATAGTGATTTCGATCATTTTTCTTGAATTTCTCGAGTCACAGGAGTTGGATTCTTGTGTTTTCTATTCTGGGTTGTCAAGCTCAATGAGTTTTTCAGTCTGGTATATAGATGGTGATTTTTGGTGGCTTGTATGATTTTTAGTCTCAAAAAATTAATTGTGGTTTATACTATTCATTCAAGGGGTTTTTTGGTGATTTCTCAAGCTGTGGTGCATGGAATTGGATGATTCCTATTTCATTGTGTTTCTTGCATGATTTCCTTTAGTTTGGTATCTTGTTTGCCGAGTTTAGTGGAGTATAGACCAAGTTTGGGCTTAGGAAGGAAATCGACAGCCATGGGTTCAAAGCTTTGTGCTTTGAACCTGGATTCAGTAGGAGGCGCACCTCCCTGGTGCACCAGGGAGGCGCACCTGTCAGGTGCTGATTTGCCTTGGTAGGTTGCTTTGCATGTTATCTACTGACGCTACCCTTGGATTCCACGTACATGTATAGCCCTATTTGATGAAGTTTTAGTGATATGGGTAACTTGGTGAATCATAAATGGTTAGGATAATCATTAGAAATGATGTAGGGATTGCCTAAAATAGATTAGCAAAATTTTACTTGGACAATGGGTAGAATAAAAGATTATAAAACTTAGAAATATTAAGTTCTCCCTTTAATGGTATAGATTGGACATTAGGATTTATAATTCACCCTAGGATCATGTGATAATTAGTTTGGGTGTGGTGCGTTAAATGAGATATTCAATTGCATTGTTTCGGTGTTTGACTCTAACCTGACTATGCTCCCGAGGGATGCGAGCCAGTAGGCGTCTTACGCTTTGGCACCCGAACATGGAGTTCTGGTTATGGTTTGTGTTGGTGGCTGGTCTTGTATGTTAAATGGGGCTGTAAGACCATGGTTTTAACTTTTATTGGTGTTTTGCTTGGGTTATTGTCGTACGTTGAGCGAGGTGCTCAAGGGTGTGGTTGCTCGGGCCAAACAGAGGTGCTGTTCAGGCTATGCTTGGAGTTGTGGTTTTCAATTTTGATTTCCATGTTGCTTTTGGACACAGAGCTTGGTGTGATTTTTGGAAAGATATTTAATGGTTTTCAAAATGGTTTTCCTAAAAGGTTTTAGAAAAATATTTGCATAGTTTGCAAAGATTTTTGAAAGGCTTTCTAGAGTTTTTTTGTTGCTGGGGCCAAGAGACTGATGGTGCGTGTTGCCGGGACCAGAGGGTGTGACGACATCCTTGGGTGGTCGAGCACGTTGCCTAGGGTGAGGTTGGAGACCAAGAGGCTGAGGTAAGTGTTTGTCGGATCCTTGAGGTATGAGACTCCTGGGTTGTCATTTACGAGGCCAAGGCTAAGGTCCGTGGGTCGAGGGCTAGCTAGACTCGGAGGTATGACACTCCACTTGTTTCGGGTGCCAAGACCTTGCGTACTGGCTGTACACAGAGACAAGTGACAGCATGCTAGGGGGTATGAGACCTCTGTGTGGCTGGACGTGACACCCTAGTTAGTACGGGTGCCTAGACTGAGACTTGAGGATGCTGAGAGAGGGCGTACACTATGGTGAGGTCTTGTGAGAGGATGGCTTTCCCGAAGAGGGTTAGCATAGTGAGGGTCTTGTAGAGAGGCGGGATATCGTGACAGACAAACTCCTCCATAGGGTGGTTGTCTGTGGTAGTGTAGACACCGTTGGTCATGCTTCGACTGATTGCTTGTGGCTAGAGTCGGTTGCGTGGCGCCGGGCAACATGACTTAGAGGCTATGGGTTGTGACAAGTTGGCTATGGCGGTCTGTGGTAGTGCAATGGTTTCGGGGACTCTGTCCCCAACAGTTGCTTGTGGCCAGTGTTTTGTTGTGGTTTTGTGGTTTTCGCCCATGAGTAGTGTTGTTTTGTTTTCGCCCATGGGTGGTGCTGAGTTGGTTGAGCCCGAGAGGGGCATTGAGTTGTGCGTGCTAGAGGTGGCGCAGTAGTTTTTCGAAAATGTTAGATTGTGCTAGTTTTTGAAATATGATTGATTTGTTTGACTAGGCAGAGACTCAGTGTTGGTGTGACACTCTCCTGTGGTTGTATACTTGTTTTAGCAAGTGTGGCCATTTCAAGTAATGTATAAAAGAATTTAGAAGAGCATGCATATGATTTTAAAAGGAAAAGAGAAAGAAAGGTTTCAAAAGCATGGTTTTGAGGTTTAGTTGCCTGCCAGGCAATAGTGGCTTGCCTTGGCTTTGTGTTGCAGCATCCAGATGAGATGCCTAAGCTTGTGTGTGCCTGTGGCGTGGTTACGCCTATTTTCTCGACGTGGTGTATTGAATTGTTAGGTGGGGTGTGTGCTGGGTGACCATTTTGAGTGGTCACTCATGTGTGCTTTGTTTTGTGTGTTTTTGGCATATGCAAGATAGTAGCTGTTGGTTGCTAGTGCATATAGGAGGAGTAACGCTGCCACACATCAGGAATCTTGGTGAGTGTTTAGTTAGTTTTAATGTCCTGTTGTTTAGCAGCTTTATCTTTATTGAGTGTACTTAGACTTAGTTTCATAATTAGCATAATTGTAATTGAAATAAAAGGAAGAAAAAAAAAGTGTAGCTAGGTTGAGAGGTAGCGCCTTAGGGGGTGGGGCAATACAAGTGGTATCAGAGCTTAGGTTCACCTAGGAACACTAGCCTAGGGATGTCTGGTCAGGTGACTCCATAGTTTTTCATGTCATGCATTCCTACACCTTGATTTTCACGATTTTCTTATTTTCTGGCTTGTGGTGTTGAGGAGTGTCTTTTGCTTTGGCTCTTGTTTTAGCGATGCTAATGTGTGAAGGACCATGAGGAATTTGGGGAGTGAGGGTCTGCATTCTCACTTGGAGATGGGCGTCGACTCCTTGTTGGAAGTCTTCCTCAGTGGTAGGATATCTTGTGATCGCCGATTGGTGGAGCTACTTTGGAGATTGCAATTGGGAGCAGAGCGTGGAGTGGCATTCGCTCGTGTGGAGTAGTTCGCAAGAATCCTCAACTCCGTGGAGTGTGGTGGTGTGGTGCTGTCCACGTGTTTTGTGTGGATTAGGAATCATTTTGCCCTAGTGTGGTGGTGGTTGTTTTCTAGGCAAGACTCTGTGCTGGATGGTAGGGTAGGAGACCCTACGGTGCATGAGGGAAAACAAGTCGTGTTGCCTAGAGGTTTTTCCATGTCTGTTGTTGGTCTGTTTAGTGTGCTACGCTTGTAAGGAGGTAGGGTGTGATTGAGGAGGTGCCTTGTTCCTTTAAGGGGGTTAGGCACCCTCCATTTGCTGACTAGAGGACGTGTTTCCCTTTAATGGGTTAGTCACCACCCGGTGTTAGGTTGTTTGGAGTTTTACGTGGAGGGTAAGGTGCAGTAGTTGTTTGCCCCTTGTGTACCCTCCATGGTTGGTTTTTGTTGTTGTTGCTTGTTCATTATTGCTTGTTTTGTTTGTTTTGGTTGTTTGTTCTTGCTCGTGGTTGTCGTTTGTTGGTTGTTAGTGGTCATTGTCTGGGTTGTTGATGTTGGTGTGGGAGGATGCCTGCATCTTTGTCCTCCTATTGTTGCATCTGAGTGAAGCGTGAGGCTTCCCAGATGTGTAGTTGTTGTTGTTGTCCTTTTGGTGGGAGCAGAGGATGCTTAGAATTTCATCCTTCTATTGTTTTGGGTGACTTGGTGGTTCCTTAGATGTTGTTATGGTTTTTGGTTGACTTTGTCTGTCCCTAGATGTCTAGTGTTGTTTCTAGGTGACTTAGTGGGTCCCCAGATGTGTTGTTGTTGTTCTGGGTGACTTAGTGGATTCCTAGATGTGTTATTGTCATCTCTGGGTGACTTAGTGGGTCCCTAGATGGTCATGTTATTTCTATGTAACTTGGTGGGTTCCTAGGCATGTGTTGTTGTTTTGGGGTAGCTCTATCCCCAAGTTTGTATTCCTTCTTCCAGATAGTTTGTTGAGGACAGAGTTATCTGGGAGGTGGTGCGCTCGGAGTTGTGCGTTGGTGTTACGCGGTTGTGTCATGCGGTGTTGTTTGGGCTTGGCTATGGAGTGGCATGGCCCAATGTGTTGCTTGTTGTGTGTTGTTGGGGTATCTTGTCTAGATACTCAGTTTGTCTTGGTTGGTTGTGGCTCGGATGGCTAGCAGCCATTTGGGGCAGTGGAGAATTATTTCTCCAGTGTTTTCCCTTAGGGTGTCCTGTTGTTGATTTTCTTGCTTGTTTGGGGGTTGAATGGTGTAACACTATTCGACCTGTGGAGATCTTATTTCTCCTGTGTTTGCTTTTGGATTTTGGGGTTTCTACGGTGGAGATGGGGTGAGCCAAGTGGAGTTGGCCACCCGTCTCATTTTCTGGCACCACTAGTTGAGTTGGTGGGTGTGATCCCATGTGTTTTCCTCCGATCGGTTGTTTCCTAGTTCTAGTGGACTATTCCTGGGGATCTAGCAGAGCATCTATGGGATAGTGGCACCACAGAGTGGTTTACCCGGGAGGAGGAACAGCTCTTGTTGGTTCGGACACTCTCACCAGGAGTTGCTTTGAGCTGGACTCCCGAATGGTCCTTACCATTGATTGATTGTTGTTGTTGTTGTTGTTGTTGATTTGCTGGCAACGGTGTCTTAGTAGCCACATTTCTCTCATGACTTGGATTGGTAGAGATTTTCCAAGGTGATGGGAAGTGTTACTGAGCAGGTGGCATGGTGTTCGGAGTGGTTTTGACCAGGTTGTGCATCAAAGTGGTGCAATGGAAGCATGGCAAGAGTTGGTTGCACTTGGTCAACCTTGTGTTTTGTGTGTCTCTAGAGGTGCTCAGGATGCTTGGTGACCTTGGAGGACACTGTTTTGGAACCTTTGGGTGGAGTCTTTGGAGTTCGGAAGGGATTTCACATAGGGATTTGGTAGTGTTTGGACTCAAGGGAAGTGGAGTTCCTGGTGTCGCCTTGAATCTAAGTGGGATAAGATGGGCGTGTGGGGGTGTAGTTTCACTAGTAGGTTGTGAATTTTGGGTGGCCCCGATGTTTTGTTGTTTGGGGTCGTTCGTGTGGTACCCTAATTTGGTACCCTTGGCGTTTCTCCTCGAGAATTTCAAGGGCAAAATTCCTTTAAGGGGGTTAGGCTGTAACAACTCGGATTTGGGTCAACATTTTTGGCCAGATATTTTTAATGGAGTTTTGGATTGTTAAACGCTGAGTTCCCTACATTCATTGTAAAACGTAGCTCAAGCAGTGTTCTACGCCTGTAATGTGAGCTTCTAGCCTTTTTGGTGTTGAATGGTTGTGGTGTTGTACCGACTCTCGTGGAAGTTTGAGGGTTTGACCTGAGCCGTGGAGGTTTATTTGACATGCCTTGGTGGTTGGTCCCTAGTTGCACGAGTCACGTGAACATGAGGGGTCACATGGTTTGGTCTCATACCGTGGCTTCTTCCTTCCTTCCTTCCTTTCTTTCTTTCTTTTTTTTCTTTTTCTTTCTCTCTTTTCCTCTTCCTTGGGCACAACCCACTTCCCTTCCCCTCCTCCTCCTTCTTCTTCTTCTCCTGCCCTGAAACGAAATAGAGGGAGGGAGACAAAAGAGGGCAGAGGGATGGAGAGGTGGCCAGAGGAAGAGAAGCTTGTCACCATTGTGCCGCCGCCATCGTGAGGAGGAAAAGAAGAGGAGGTTCAGTGAAAGAGAAAAAGGAAGAAGGCCGACCATTTGTCTAGGTACACACCCCTTGTAGGAATTCTCTCTTATTCAATTCATTGCATAAGGGCATGTTAGTGTGGATTGAATGTGTTTGAATGCTTTTTGAATTTTTGAAAATTTTACGAATTTATTTGGAATTTTTCGACGGTTCAATAGTTTTTGGATGAATAGTGATTTTGATCGTTTTTCTTGAATTTCCCAAGCCACAGGAGTCGGATTCTTGTGTTTTCTATTCCGAGTAGCCGAGCTTGATGAGGTCTTCAGTCTTGTATGTGGAATGTGATTTTTGGTGGCTCGTATGATTTTTAGTCTTAAAAATTTAATTGTGGTACTATTCATCTAAGGGGTTTCTTAATGATTTCTCAAGTTGTGGTGCACAGAATTGGATGATTCCTATTCCATTGTGTTCCTTGATTGATTTCCTTCAGTTTGATATCTTGTTTGCTTAGTTTAGTAGAGTGTAGACCAAGTTAAGGCTTGGGAAGGAAATCGGCAGCCATGGGTTTAGAGCTTCGTGCTTTGAACTTGGATTTCAGTAGGAGGCGCACCTCACTGGTGCACCAGGGAGGCACACTTCATTGGTGCATCTCCCTGGTGCACCAAGGAGGTGCACCTGCCAGGTGCAGATTCGCCCTGGTAGGTTGCTTTGCATGTTAACTGCTGATGCTGCCCCTGGATTCTTCGTACATGTACAACCCTATTTGATGAAGTTTTAGTGATATGGGTAACTTGGTGAATTATAAATGGTTAGGATAATCATTAGAAATGATGTAGGGATTGTCTAAATTAGACTAGCAAGATCCTACTTGGGCAATGGGTAGAATAAAAGATTATAAAACTTAAAAGTATTAAGTTCTCCATTTAATGGTATAGATTGGACATTAAGGTTTATAATTCACCCTAGGATCATGTGATAATCAGTTTGGGTGTGGTGCAATGAATGAGATATTCAGTTGCACTGTTTCGACGTTTGACTCAAACCTAACTGTGCTCCCAAGGGATGCGATCCAGTAGGCGTCTTACGCTTTGGTACTAAAACATGGAGTTCTGGTTAAAGCACAACCACCATCATAAATGGCCATAAATACCACCATAAATCATTATAAATTGATAATAAATTCTAGAAATGTAAATTTATCTAGATTTCATACACTCCTATCATTTTCTACCATTTTCATACTCTCTACAACATGAGGGTGAGGTGCGTACCTGAAAACGCAACCTCCGAAGAACCATGCCAACTTTGGCCAACCACTGACGACTCCAAGCATCCATGGCCACTCCACGACCTTGGGGACACCTCATCGGAGCTCCACGCATCCTCGCAAGCCACTGCCAACCCTTGGGCCCACCAAAGAAGGAGGGAGCAAGGGAGATAGAGGGAGAGGGAGAGATGGAGAGGGAGGGGAACTGAGTGGGAGGTGGAGGAAGAGGGTGTGCCATTTTTGGGGAGGAGGAGGGAGAAGAGGCGCTGGTGTCTGCAAGAAGAAGAGAAGGGAGAAGGTTAGTGGAGGTTCGTGCATGGCTGGTGCTTATAAAACATGTAGAAGAGGTAGGTGACCACAAAGAATCAGCCAGTCAGCCACCCCCTCATTTGCCTACCTTACCAAACCAAACACGAGTAAACCACTTGCCCCACCAATCGGCCCACACGTGGACCCACACATGGGCCCACAAGCACAGTGGCCCATGCATAGTGCCAACTACGTGGGGACAAGCACAGGAACAACCAAACAAAAGCCAGCCCACGATGCCTAAGCTCAAAACCACAAATTCACACAATGGACCTCAGCAATAGTAACATCCATTTAGAAATAAATTCATTAAAAATGTAAATAAATACAAAATGAATTTACGGGTGTTACATCTGTGGAGTAGTACTATGCTTAATCATAGGAGGGGAGGTGGGAGCGTCAACCAAAGTAGTTGGAGGTGTCGACCTAACTCTAGGTGGTAACAGACCATGTGAATGAATGAACTCAGGCAATTGAGTAGTCGTGTAAGTACTAGGATCGATCTCTTGATGATCCAATAAACTACATCCATCGGATCCACTAAAGCGTTGACCACCTCTACCAAATTTGGTCATCTAATACCATAAATAATGCATTAAAATTTTCATGTAAGATTCATGCTTAAATGAAAGCCATATCTGAATTTAAATAAGTTAGTTGATGGTACTTAGAAGCACAAGAACAACAACAATGCTCAATAAGAAAGTCATGACGAACCTAAATTGAAACTAAGTTGTTAATTTTTTATATCATCTTAATTAGATGATATATATCAAAATTCAGAAACAAAAATATATTAAAATAATAGATTAATGTTTCATTATCAGTGTATATCTATAGAATGTAAGTGCAAAAGGATTTTATAAAGCAAATTAAAGAAGGTATATACCAAAATTACAAGAAAATCTTCTTAGTCTTCGTCATTATAGTCAATACTCTCTTCTTCTTCATTTTCTTCATCGTTTTCAACGTCATCTTCTACAACCTTCTTCATCCTCAACTTGCCACAACACTGAATTTGGTGGAAGTATATAGACTTGATCAAGAACATGCTCTACAACTATCGATTGTGGAAGCTTGTAGTTAGGTTGATATAAGTCTTCAAACTTGTTATTTGTAACATCACCGACCATAGCAATGTAGGCACGTGCTTTGATGTTCATCACGTTGAAAGATTCATCTTTCTTCCTCTTTCTTGAAACTTGAGGTACATAACATACTTGATCTACTTATGAAGCTAACACAAATGGCTCAAATCTCTTTAAGTATTTAGTTGGTATAACGTTTACAATATCATGCCTGATGTCATGTGTGACTCCCTTTTTAGGATTATGCCAACCACAAAGAAACAATATCACTTTATTTACACCAGAGTATGCCAACTCGAGGATTTCTTTTAAGATATCATATTAGTTAATATGGTCTTCTCCATAACAAGATCCATTCACCATAACTTTTGAATTTTGAATAGTCAATCTTCCATCGTATTCTTGTATGTGAAATCGATATCCATTTACAAGACTCACCAAATTAAATAGTCCTCTCAATTTAAAAATACAACAACCTTTCAAATTAAATGGCAAGTGTTCAGCGTCTATTAAATTAAATGGCAAGTGTTCCCCCTTTCAAGAAGGTAAAATCAAGCATGTTTTCTATACGTCACTATCTCTATAAATTTTAAAAAAAAAGGCAAATCAATGATCCCCACTTATTTGCTGAACAATATTCTTTAATCACACACACCAAAATTATTATATTCTCTAGCAAGCCTAAATACATGACTTCAAAAGGAAAAAATGATAGCAATTGCAAAGACAAAACACAAATCATGAAGTGGATCCAATTGTGGTTCCATTGTTCCAACCAACAAGGAAATGACAGATATTGAAGGATCAAGGGAACAAGTAATCACTTAAATCTCAAGGGTGATATCCAGGTGGTATTGAAGGAGTTTGATGGTACGTTTTTCACACAATAGTATTTTTAAAAGATTAACCAGATAATTTTAGAATTTAATAGAAAGAGAGAAAAAAAATGTTGCGATTAATCAATTGTTTAGAGGCAGAATTCCTTAGTGTAGTAAATACTGATAATAAAATCATATATAGTTGCAAGATAATACAAAATTCTAAAAATCATAAATCATGCTAGATTTGAAAAGTAGGAAAATAAATAAACGTGACACATATATCATGCCATTTTTTAGTAATATATAATACCAAATGAAAATGCAAGTAAATGCTAACTTGAAGTCTATAACCAATAATTTTAACTTTGTATATTTTTCCTACTTTTGGTCTGTTATTTAGTCTGTGAGTTATGATTAGGGTAATAAGTTGGTCATCAAGCAGCAAATTCACAGTAGTCACTATTGATTAGCAATGGGTGATTTGGTTTGACTGTTGAGACTTATATTTGGTAGTTAGCTGATAGATCAATTTTAAACTAACGTATAATTTTGTATTTATTGATTAGATTGTTTTCTTGGTTTGTTTTTAATTCTTTATGATTGTTTGCATGTTTGCTATAGGTAACTTGACATCTTATCAATCTAAGGGGTTGGCTATGGAAGCTATGGTGGTTACACTTTTGGCTGTTCTGGAGGTGCTGGGTAAGAATTTAATTATGGTTGGAGATTCTCAGCTTGTCCCTGAAACTCTGATTCTTAAACTACAACAATTATTATTTGGAGTATATTTGGCGTTGATTGCTTTTGATTTATTTAGTTCTGATCAACGATATTCCCTTGTGTATCCACATCCTGACCTCTAGCTTTTGTTAGCAGATTATCAAGTCCAAACACCATGTCCCATGGAAAACATCATGGTTATTAGGGTACCCCTTTAATTTGTGCCTACAGGTAGATTGTTGACTTCAACCTTATGATTTGGTTTATGTTACATAATGGCCAATCTTCTTTGCATCAATGGCTTATCTACACTTTGATTACATGTGTTTATATAGTTTTCCACTCCTATTGGTAATGAAGCACCCCTCGGTTCTACCCAGAATTCCACAGATTGGAAAGTGCTATACCGAACACACTTAGCAAAGCAACATTCTTTTATTCTCATCTGAATGCAAACTTATCCCCTCTAAGTGTTATAATTTCTTAGTCTACACCTAAGGGTAATTTACACTTGAAGTTAATTAATTTAATTTTATGGGTCTCACTTTAGATTTATAATCTTTATTATTGTTATTTAGAAGTGAAAAATCTAAATATTCCTCCTCACAATTACAAATCTTTTTTGCTTAACTTTTGTATATCTTAATAAACAAAGCCACTCAAAGTCAAAAATATCCCATCATGACTTATTTTCTGAGTCTTGAAATTCCATTGGACCTACCAGCTTCTCATGTTTTATTAAATATTTTGCAGTCATAAGTTTTCACCTTTCTCTAATTTAATCCTACAGGGTAGTGTGTATTTTGTGTTTATTGTATTTAGCTTGATTTCTAAATATCCCAGTTTTTGTTTCCTTTTTTTATGCTTTACATGACATGAAATGAAACATCTATAGGAGTGCTTCATAGACTTGGATATAAAGAGTCATTGAAAACAAATTTTTGCAATTTACTCCTAAATCTGAATGCATTTTAGTTTAAATTTATTTTGCTACTTTTTTATGTCATGGAAATATCAATATTAGCAAATAACTACCTATAAACATTTTTGTTTACAACAATATTGAAAGTTGTTTGTCTCTTGGATGCTATTTAGGCTCATATTTAGCATCAATGGAAAAGAATAGTTTTTTTAACCTTTAGAATGATCAATGGGAATATGAACCCATTTTCTTTGCAATTCATTTGTCATATATCCTTGACCATCTAGAGCTCCTAAATTTTGGGCATACTAAAGATTCAACCATTAGAATAACTCACCTTAATCAATGGAGACACAAATATTGCAGTAGGATGAGGAGGAGGAGGTTGTGCTTGGTCAAAGGATGAGGAGGAAGAGGTGGCTGTGCTTAGTGGGAGGAGAAGGACACTGTGTCGTGGGAAGGAGGAGGCTATGCTCGGCGGCATGCAAGAGGAGGAGGACGTTGTGTCAGTAAGACGGTAGTGAGAGGCAGTAGTGAGTGGGAGGCGCTGTGGAGGATGCAAGTGGGAGGTGCTATGGAGGATGAGGCGGTGGCAAGTGGGAGGCACAATAGAGA
The DNA here is from genome assembly GCA_024699735.1 of Posidonia australis. Classification (NCBI taxonomy): domain Eukaryota; kingdom Viridiplantae; phylum Streptophyta; class Magnoliopsida; order Alismatales; family Posidoniaceae; genus Posidonia; species Posidonia australis. The sequence goes on from JAMKQA010027497.1 coordinate 30,718, forward strand.
ATGCAAGTGGGAGGTGCTATGAAGGATGAGGTGGCAGTAAGTGGGAAGCGTTGTGGAGGAGGAGGTGATAGTGAGTGGGAGGAAGTGGCAAGTGAGGTAGGGTGAGGGACAGATGAGAGGGAGAGACAGCAGCGAAAGAAATGAAAATGGGGAAAACGCTTGTGGGTTGGAATTTTAGGGTAGATTTGTGAGGACATGTCCTCACTAGCTCCTCACTAAATAAACAACAAGGAAAAATCTTCACAGTATTATTGCGAGGAAATAGCCTCGCTATGTCCTCATTATTAATTTGCAAGGACGAGTCCTTGTCATGTCCTTGTGACTCGTCCTTGCAAAATGCAAAATTTCTAGTAGTGAGGCCTAGACCAATTCAGCACTGTGACCATGCCCGATCCGAGGATCTGGCACGGAGTCGTGCCAGAGGAAGGAGGCCGCAGCCATGCCAAGATGGCGAAGGCGTAAGATAGGATAAAAAGAAAAAGAAAAGGATCTGCCACCTAGTCTTTTAAGAGAAAGACGAGGAAAACCTCAAAAAAAACTACAAAGGATGAATGCCTGAGATGCAAACATGAAGGCCAGATGTCTACAAACCAGAGGATGGGCAAGGATTCCTATTACGCACGGGGAAGGTGTTAGGCAGTACGCCCGAGTAACTCGGTCTTTCTAATCTAATTCGCTTGCTAGAGGTTGAATGAACGTTTACTAGGCCTAGATCGTGCTCTAATCATGCGAATATGAATGCCAGGACAAGACTATATGGAGGTGCAAGAGGGTATGCGAAAACTACAAAGAAATCCACATGAAATGATGAAATCACAAAATATGACACAACTAAGAAAATAACATGAAATGATGAGGTTTTTGGAAAAAATGCTCTGGAAAATCATACTAGCCTCAGATCATCAGAATCATAGAAAACTTTGTAGAAATCAAAACGGAAAAATTACAAAGAAATCCACGTAAAATAGGCAAACAGTGACATGTGAGGAAAATCACATAAAATGACGATGTTTTCGGAAAGAAAGCTCGTGAAAACAATACTGATATCAAAAAGATCAAAAGTGGGGCCAGCCCAAGTCATCGGAATCATAGAAAAAATCATGAAAATCAAAAAGGAGAAATAATCCGCAAGTGGGTCGATGTGGGCCTTTTGGTCAATTAGTGTATACCCATAGGCAATGAAATCCAAATCAAATATAAGAAATCCAAAAATATGGAATAAAGGTAGTCAAATCAAATATGAAATGAAGGAATCTGAAGATAGGTAGGAGAAAAATCCATGAAAAAACACATGAGATGTAGACTTATTCAAAAAGGATGGACTAATGTGTAAATGCAGCAAAAACTATGTGGAATGCTTGAAAATGTACATAAATGGGTAAAGGATACTAAGGAATGATTTGGATAGGGATTATGCATGACTTGATGCAATAACTAACATGCATGTGCATGAATTGATGACATAGGGGCAATTTTGTCATTTCAATGGCCAGATGTGATAAATACATGTATGGGGACGATGTATGGTCTAAGATATGCCAGAATGTATGCAGGATGTCAGGAAAAGGTTGTTTTTATGAAAACATGTAGAGGACAAGGTCTTAAAAATAATAAAATGATGTAAGCACAATAAGGGGAAAGTACAAGGGCTAAAACGCAAAATTCACAGTGAAGGGTGAAAATTTGGATTAAAATACATTCAGAGACTTCTATCCTAGTGTGCAGATGATGGATCAAAGGAAAATGTGACACTGAGATGTGTGAGAATTGCACCTAGATAATTTCCTGAAAACTCAGGGTCTAATGTGCAAAATTCACTAAAAGGGGAAGATCATGGTTAAAATGTGCTAAAAAAGTCTTATCTTAATACTAGGTTGTAGGATTTAAATAAAATGTGGCTCTATGGTGTGACATGTGTGCAATTGCACTTTTGGTAATTTTTTGAAAATTCAAGGTTTACTATGCAAAATTCACACATAAAGTGCAAATCTGACTAAAATGTGAAATCAGATATTCATTTATATTGCAAACATGGGTTTTTTGATGAAAACTCTATTTAAGCGATGATTTACAAGCACATGTGATCAATAAATGGAAAACATACTAAAATGTGATTTAAAATACAATTAAAACCATCATTAATGACTTAAAAAAAATTCAGGGCCTGGGTACAAATATTCCTGTCTAGAAAACACTATGGATTGAGTTCAGGGGCTAACATGCAAGATTTCAGGACCAAAATGTGATAAAAATTAAGTTTTTTACATGATCAGTGTATTATGGATGACTTTAAGGTTATGAATGGAAATTGTACAAAAAAAATTCTTTTCAACGAACTCTGGGGGCGGCAAAATGCAAAATTCTAGGACTTAATTATAAAAGAAACATGCATTCAGGGACTTAACTGTAATAAAACAAATTCTTACAGAATAGAAAATAAAAATAAAACGTTCAGGGAACATGATGCAATATTTACAGAAACAGAGTAATGAAACAAACGTTATTTAAATTTATAAGGGCTTAAATACAAAAATGCTGGACCTAAATGCTATGATTTAAGGACTTAAAAATAAAAATCTAAAACTAACTGGACCTAAACTAAAAAGCTATCCTTCGAAGATCACTGGAGGATTGTCGGTGTTCCTGCTTTGGCATGACCTCCAGCGATGACCCGACGACGGTGCAGTAACTGGAGGGCTCCGACGAAGGCCCAGGAGGCTGGAAGGAAGCACGACAGAGTTTCCGAGGGTGGTGGGTAGGACTGGGGAAGCCTGAGATGCCTCCCCCACCTCTAACTACGACGAGCAGCTACTAATGCTAGAGAAGATGACTGTGGAGGGAGCTGGCAGCGATGTGGCAGCTGGGACGACATGGCGAGTATCAGAGAAGCTTCGAGGGAGCGCGAGGATGCTCCTGGTGGGGTCATCGAAGGCAGGGGTGGCCTAAAGTGCTGTCCCCATCTCAGACTCTGGTGATGGGTGCAGCAGCGACGGTGGTCGTCTACTGGAGACTTGTAACATCTGGGCCTGATTATCCATTTTCATTATAAACTATGTAATTATTTGCAATATTGTGTTTAATGGTTTATTAATGGATAATCTATTGTTTCTTGGCTGTGTGTAGTTGTGGTTGGCTTTCTGTGCATCTACCTGTGATTTGGGACCCATGTTGAGTCCGATTTGAGGATGCACAGTTGTCTCGATTTGTGTGCCATTCTTTACTCTTTTCTTTTCTTCCTCTTTTTTCCTTCTTTTTCTCGCGAGCCACGCCCTTCCACCACTGATCTCGTCTTCTTCTTCTTTCTCTTCTTCTACCCGTGCCACCAGCGACGGAGGCCCGTGCCTCCCCATCTCGTTCGACGGGATGGGTGGCCGGCGCCATGTGGATGGTGGTGGGGATAAGAGAGGGAGGCAGTGGGTAGAGCAAAGGAAGTGTGCGGCGAGAAAGGAAAAGGAAGAGAAGAAAGGGAGCTGAGGCGCGCGAGTGGGAGGAGGTGGTGAGCCGTTCGCGCGTTCAGCCGGAGCTTGTGGAGGCTTGCCGTAGTGTGGTAAGGGTCGCCTGTGGCCTGAGTGAGGTACGCGATCCTTCTCCTCCTTCCGTTCTGTTTGTGGTTAAAAGTAGGTTTAATGCATGAAATTCGTGTTAAATGCATGAAAAATTGTAGAAAATCATAATATGATTGGAAATGAGTTTATGATGTATTTGTGTAAGGATCATGCTAGTTTGTGCGGATATTGGGAGTTTTGTGGAGTTTTTGCCTTAAATGTTTTAAGGTTTATTTCTGAGCATGATTCCTTTGCGAATTTATATCTTCTTGTGTGGTTGATGAATCTTGATTGGTTTGAGGGGTTTTGAAGTAGACTTGAGGGTCTACACCCCATGTTTTTATGAGAATTTATGGTGTTGGTTTGGGGGGTCCGGTTGGGACTCTCACTTGAGGCGATTTTTCGCTGCCTGGAACAGGGGGTGCCTGTCTGCGAAAAATTCGGTATGCCAAAATTCTAGCAGATTAGGCCAGAATGTGGGGTTTCGGAAGACCGAAATCTTCCGGTCGACCGAAACAGGGCGTTTCGGCATACCGAAAATGTTCGGTATACCGAACTGAAATTTCGGTATGCCGATTTTGCCCAGACTTTTAAAGGTTTTAATGTGGTTTTTAATGATATTAAATGGTTTTTTTGGCAT